>JBCAUI010538494.1:0-10940 GCA_038406195.1 Haplosyllis anthogorgicola
CCATGCAAGTTGCTACCTCAGCTGTTATTGAATGATATTAAAGTTGTCATTATTGAATTGAGAATGAAATAAATGTGATAGAAATGGCTTTAAGCTTTCGTTTGCTCTTTGCATTCTCTCCGCCCCATCACCGATTGCAGCTATTCGACACAATTAAATAGATGGCATCCCGACAAGCAAGACGTATGTGTTGTAGAAATACATACATGTACAAACAGTAAAAGCGTAGACGACACCTTCTTTTTATGAACATGCACTTTATTACATTATCTTTCAAAAACAGACCAGATTAAGTAAATACATAGTAGTATTCGACGGCAAGAAGCCTGTTGTAATATCTTTCCCAGAAGAGTTGTAATTGGTGTAATTGAACGGGTCTGGATTTTACAAAAGGATCGACAACTGTGTGATGTTCTGAACATCAAAGAGATCAGATGGTCACCTTCTCTTTATGAGGCATGATCAGGGTAATTTATAGAGATTGTCGATTTTTTGGTCAAATAGTGAAAGTCAATTGATTCAACAGTACTTTACCTTTAACACTAAGGGTACTTGTACGAATGTGAATCTTCACTGCTATGAAACAAAAGTAAATTTGTCTTGACTTTCCAAATGGCCCGGTCAATGAGCTACTTCAACAAGAGACAATGCAATGTTGACTGTATGTCTTTGTATGAATAAATGAAAGACCAGACAGTTTAGGAGAGACTTCGAGGTCGCCTGACTCCCTTAGGTAAGCAGGAAGGCCCAAAGACTACTTGTCAGTTCACCGCAGAAAATCACACCCCTCCCGAGATTAATCCACTCTAATAAAATACACTGGAAATGGACACTGGGACCGAATTGCTTCCCCTTGACAAGTCGTAACCACGACTGTTAAGAGCTGAAGCACCAGAGGAAAAGGTACATGGACTATCGCGGTGCGATGAAAAGGAAGACATAGAAAAAAGTTGACATTAATGTGGAAAAAGATCCACAGGTTTGTGCCGTAAATTATCTGGTAAAATAACTACTCTTAGGTCTAGTCGTCGTGTCGATTTAGGCGATTACATCAAGTTAGAGGCTAGAGGTATCCACCCCTTAAATCCATTTTAGGTCCAAGCAACTGACAGGCAAGAGCCCAAAAACTAATGTCTTTAAGGGATTTGGGTGGTGTTTTGGCTTGCAATCATGTCTAAAGGAGCTGAGCTTTAAGTCGGCTTCTGGAAGCATTAATTTGAATAGAGAAATAGGTCTGTGTAAGAAAGGAAAGCAGAAGGAGCCATAAATCTGGGTAAAAATAGAATGAAACAGTTAATAAAGTCAACAGTATTTAATGCAATGGACCCTAAGTATTTGGTTCATTAAATGCAATGGCCACTGTAAAGTTCGAGTATTAGTACTACAGTCAATAGTAATTATAGATAACAGATGGAACATCCCAAGTACTCATTATGTTATAAACGTCCCACAGAAATCAATGTATGTCACTGATGGTTGCGATAAAATGCAGCCCCCATTCCAAACATAAAGACAAATCTTCCATCAGGAAAGTGATTAATAATCATTACATATAATGAAAAGTTATCAAGGAAGGATCCACAGTCCCGAGGAGAATCTCTGTCAAAATACATGCAATAACTGACATACCCTAATAGGGATATTGGCATGACTCAAATCCTCATTTCTTACAACCCATTTCCATTCTGGGCAACAACACAGAGGGAGACGTTATGTGGCTAATAACATTGCATGGAAGACAGTCAGACATGTAAATGTAAACACATTTCATAGTCGCAATGGACCACCCACTAAACAGCATCTGAAAGTATCATCCCAAATTTTAGTACTGATTAAAAGATATTATATGTGAACATGTAGAAGAAAACAATTTTTCTGAATGATTTGGAGTTCAAAGAGACAAGGACAGTCATCCGATGTTGGTCATTAACAATTCAATCCGTTAGAAAATGTGACCCATTTTGAGCGAGGGCTACTCAATTAATGTGTAAAAACATCCATATTTAAAACCAATTGCTATTGTTCATCATCATAAAATAGCGAGTGGTAGAGATCGTAAACGGTATTTCTGGCTTTACGCATTGGAAAAGATTTGAGTTCCTCCATGGGCGTATTCTTACTAGTTTCCGACCATCTGTTTCCGCATGTGGCAGATATTGAGAAGATAGTTCATGTAGAAGCTTGTCCAATAAATTTGGAATGAGGATCTCATGCATTATCTTCGGTTGTGGCTCTCAGTAGGTTTACTCCAACATGTACATAACCACCTGCTCCTGCACAAGTAACCTGCAGAAAGGAGGAAGAAGCATCTTCGCAAGAGGAGAGGTTCATACCTGCTGATTGCAATTTACACCAAGCCTTCAACACCATGAGCCTGTTCGGTCGCTTTAAAGATTGACCTTTTGGCCACAATTGTTTTCCTACGATATTTCTGGATGAAAAATGCCACTCGGCGGATTTAACGTTCTTCAGTTGGTCTACATTTGGCTGCACCAAGAAGTGGTTAACACACAGTAATTTGTGAAAATCAGGCATTTGTGAAAGAAAAAAGGAAAGTTGGTAATGTTAGCTAGTTGTACACACAGTAGATGGATCACAAATCACCAGTGATATCTGACTGGAATGAACTGTCAAGGGAAACCAATAGTGTAACCATGATGGGAGCAAAGCTGGTAACAAATGATAGAGGACGAGAAGGGCCTGGTCATTCATTACTGCTTCATTCCCGTGCCTCATGGCAGATTCACATTTGGATGGATGAGCTTTACTGGGAGATCACACAACATTGAATAATTGTATGTGTGTTTGGTGGCTGTAAGCTCAAGTCATTGATCAAATTGCACTGGAGAGAATATTGTTCCGGTACGTCCATGGTGACGTAACTTTTTAGGTAAAGACATTTACAACTGTATTTTTCTTTATCGACCAGACAAGGTATCACAAATGTAGGGTTCTCTTTTGAGACTTTTACCACAAAACTCAGAGAAGGTCATTGCTGTGCGAGATCTAGGTCAAGTTAAGATGTACGAGATTAAAAATTAGGAGCTTGCTTCAGTAATGTCATGACGTTTTGGTCCCTTTAAGACCGATGAAATACACAAAACGTCGAATTATGAATCCACAAAACACGACGTTATTTGCCAATAAACACAATGATAATTTTAGTTAACCAACTGGCTTGTAAACGAAAATTTTTAACGTTCTTTTTGCATGTGAATGACCCGTGATTAAATGTAGCATTTGGGTGTGATATGTTACTAAAGGAAATGTTAGACTGTATAGACTAAATCACCAGACCACAGTTCTTTATAATAAACGCAACAGAGTAGGGCAGTGTGGTCATTGAAGGCACATGCTTCATGGGACCACGATTCCATCAGTCTGCCGACCCATGATATTGAGGCCCACAAAAGGAACCATCTTGGGGATTTTGGTAATGATTGCCTCAGCTCACTAGAGCCATATTATGGCTATATATTATTCACAAGATTATGTCTGTTATGACATTGACTGTGCCAATGTCTTCCCTGTTTGGGGCCAAGAATAGAAAAAAGTAAAGATTTGTTGAATCAGCTTCCTTGCCTACATTACATGTACATTCCGCTTTTGCTAAAGACAGCTCGTTTCCAAAGGCTCTAAAGAATTGTTTTGGACAGTATAATGTAGTATGTAAGGGCACGAAAAGATTTACTGTATTATATTCACAGCCACCTGCTCCTTCAGGAGTAACTTGCTGAAAACATAGCGAAAGGTCTAAAGGTTTATCTCTGCAGATGACTATTAAAACTTTCAACGTAGGGTATTTGTTAGAAACTTGCGATTGTTTTCACTTTAGCCCTTACGAAAAGGTGTATTAACGTTGTTACAATGATAACGGATGTGAAAGGTCTGGATAGTTGACACCCTCAAAATTAAATATTCTGGTATCTTGAGAACATATACCAAAGAAATGAGTTGATTAAGTGCCCTAGTTACTTTTGAAAGGTGATTGACAGTGTTGTTGTGATCTGTTAAAAGGATGTTAAATCCAAGAATTTTGTTGATTGTTTGTCCTCCTTTCCAATCTCAAAAGAGTACATACCAAGACACTGAATTTCATCAAACTATTGATCATTCCGTCCGAAATCAGCCATTGTCTAAACTGACAGGAGGCATGTTTCATTGAAGTCCATTGGCTTTAAAGGGACACTGAAGCAAGTTACGAACATAACAGCCCAATATAGGTCTAATGCAGTCACTTCAGAAAGTTATTTATTATAAATTGCTTCTAAATAGAGTAAACATATATTTGAGGCAGATGATATTTTGATATCAAAACCTAAAAGCGTGTGAGAACGCATTGGGGTCCAGATGATGCTATAAATTCAAGGTATGCCACTGCACAAAGGTTCTTCAGTACTTTAATAACAGGTATACAAACAGGTCAGTGTGGTCATTGAAGGCACATGCTTCACAGGACCACGGTTCCATCAGACTGCCGACCCATGATATTGGGGCCCACAAAAGGAACCATCTTGGGGATTTTGGTAATGATTGCCTCAGCTCACTAGAGCCATATATTATTCACAAGATTATGTCTGTTATGACATTGACTGTGGCAGTGTATTCCCTCACTAGGGTCTTCATGTATGATACGTATCTTAAGAAGACCTCTTTATGTGTCCCCAACCTTCAGATACCATATCTGGTACGTGCACATTTATATACGAAAGTCTAACCAGTAACAAACTGCGTAGTTACATGATTGCCGCAGATGTGACACGTATGCAGTCCGTGATGAATTGCAATGCACTTTTAACAATACCTTATAAACAAAGGATTGTAATATTTATTGCTTAGGTAGAAAAGCTTTCAGCTCAGTATATAATACGAGCAGCTGAGTGCAGAAAGCTCAACCCAGAGCGTTCAGGAAGGTGTTTACAACATGTATGTACGGTAGCCTGCTTTCGTGGAATTATTACTGTCACAAGGGCAGAAAAGGCTGAACGTGTGGGTCTCCAGAGAATGGTAATTTGCAGGTATGAAAACAACGCCAGTGCGTTGAATTCAAACTTCTGAAGCATACATACACTTTAGGTGTTCCATTTTAACCTGCAGAGGTAATTCTGAGTGTAGGTCTTTTGTAGATTTCTGCCATTATAGCAAGCTCTCTTTTGAAAACGACCTAACCGTATGGGAAAAGTAAAGCCAGACTGGAGGAATCCCAACTAAAAAATAGATTCTTACTTTACTGGAGTAATGTTTCCAATCATTTTATTGGAAAACGTTTACTGGAATAACTTGACCCGAACTATCGAAAAGAGACCAGCTTGGCCTTCCTTCATTGCAAAGCTGGTAATAAAGTTTACACTTTAAGAGTGATCCCAGCTTGTGACCATAATGCTACATCGCCCTCCATTTACACTTGATTCGCACCCAGCCTGTTCAAATTTATGAAAATCCAATATCGCACAATCTGTTATTATTAGACCATTCAAATCAAAATGGCCCTTCACAACTGCGAGTTCCATTGGTCTGTTAGACGAAAGCATGCCATGCCATGATATATCAACCGAATCAATAGTTTCTTATGCAATATTTCATCCACGGCAAATTTATTGCCCTTATTGTGGATTTTGAAAGGGAATAAATTGGCCCTACACTGTAGTGGGGCAGTAGTAAAGTGACTTGCGTTGAGTAGTAAAAGGTAAAGTACCACCCATGCTGCTTCTAAAAGAGCACAATAAACGCTCCTTCGGTGTCGTCCACAATTAACTGTGGTCTTTTAAGGATTTCTCTTGTACGACAAAGGTCCGTCTACCCGTTACAGTTGCACCGTACAGACTCGAGTCAAAAAGCAATCTCATTCTCTGTGTCTTGTAGGGTGCTGCCAAACCAATGTAACTGATTACATGGTTATGCCATTCCTGCAGTAGACAAGGCAGGGTTTATGAGCAGGGTAGACCCATATATCACAATGGCAATAGCTACAGAAAAGGGCTGTGCTTGATATTTAATCAGGAAAGCAATGCTCAATTCTTGCCCTTGATGCCACAACAGGTTGCAGGAAAAGGTTACATGATCCTGCTGCAGTTATGCCGGGTGATTACTCTTTCACAGAAGGATTCCGACAACAGCCTGAACTAATACATTGCTTTAGATTTAGAGCTCAATGTTCGAAACGGTATCAGACTTATATTTTCAAATGAACTTTTACGTGGTCCTCTTTCCGTGATAAGTCACGACAGTACCGAGTCTAATTTATCATTCAAATCTAACAGACATGAAAAGCGTTAACACGCCTCGGAACAATGATTCAAAGTAGACTTCTTACAGCACCTGTTGCACATCACGAATGAAGCAGGTTGGAGAAGAGAACGGATGGATTTAGGACCCCTGCCATGAAAGCAGTTACAGCAAACACAGCCAAAATGTAATGAATATACACGTTAACGTTTCAAATGTAGTACAGGTCCAGGTACCTTTATGGTAAAACGTAGATCAGTGCAGTGTACTGGACCAGTACGTAAATTATTTTAAAGCTGCTTGAATGAAGCTGCTGAGAGCATAAGGAGAAAGTGGACGGCACAGCTTCTGTCACATGCTGCCTGCTATTAGATCCGAATCAAACTGAACAAGAAGGGCAAGAGGCGGTTAAAGCATTTGTTCTCAAACAAGAGGACTACAGTAGTAAACATGGAACTACAATAGCAGTAGTTGTGTGTGATGAACGACTAGAATGGGCATTATTGTTTGAAGCTTATTCATTTCAAGTCATCTCCGGTTACTTCTAATAATTTAATGGGACTCGACATGAAACAGTAAACAAAAGCCAAGGTAAGGTCTTATGTCTACAGTAGATTGAGATATATTATCTGAATTTTATTCGGTAAAATGTCAGTTTGTATATCTTCGCTATGAATATAATTTTGAATTTTATTGCAGTTATAACATGTAATTCTGATGACAATTATTACAATAACACATAATGACGTAAACATAGAGAGTAATTTAAGCAGTGAAACACCTTGTATGCGGAGAAGCCCATTAACACGGTGTCAGTAATTACAACATATTAGCATTGTGTATGTTTGTCAGGCAGAAGAGTAACTATACCTGTTCCGAGACAGATTCACCTGTACACAACCTCACCTCACCTTCGAAATAATAGAAACACACAAACCGTAATTTAGTTTAAGACAGTATTATGTATCATTTGTAATTGTAGAATCCGAAATTTAGAAGGTTTTTTATGTTAATTTATCACAATAGTGGAAGAGATGAGCTGAGCTGAGATTAAGGTCATTTCTTAAAATCATAAAGAGCATCTCTTAAAGGTTATGTAGATTTAAAGGAAAATAGTTCTTTATTTTAACATTGGTTCAGTGTCATAATAAACCATTTTATCAGACGTTACTGAGCTGATACTTGAAAAAGCTACGACAGATATATGTGATGATATTTAATAAAAAGATAATTAACCCAAGTAATACCATCAGCATATGTAGTTTCATAAATCATATATTCCTATCGTACAACCATTTGAACGCCACCAATATTCATATACATTTGATGCAGCAAACACAAGCTTCTAGCTTTCAAAAGGGACCTGTAAGCCATCGATTGTCATTTTGAAACTGCTATTCTTGGACGACCTTTTCCTTTTGCAGCAACCTTTACTAAATGTACAGCTGATCAGAAGGGAACCAAATACCTCACCAAAATAGACAAACTGACAAGAGTAAGTGACACATGAAGATCCCTCCTGTATCCTTCTGCTGGAGGGATAAAGCAAGCCTCCTGCAGTTTAGATCCTATTTAGATACACTGCAGCTGCAAGACGAAAAAGGGGACTTATTAACCCATTTGGTTCAAAGCGAAGTTTAAAAACAACAGTTAGTTCGGTGTCGTCATCCAAGTTGCTTCAGGTAATGCGGTTGAGGTGCTGTAGCACGCAAGCCTCAGATTAATTTGTTAACTTCTGGCACAAAGCAGTATACATATTAGATCGGTAATTGTATAGATTAGTACTCGGTAACATTGGGTGTTGATGTAAGACATTTACAATCATATCCAATCAGTGAAAAAAATGAAACAAAAGCAATACTAAATAAGATGATTTTATAGCTTCGAAAGTTATGCTCAATTATGATTGCTCAATTATGATGAAAATAACCTAAGCATATCACGAAAAAGGTTCAACATTCGCAAGGACAACGGTTAAAGGAGCCAAAATATCAAAATCGGAGGGTTAAATGACAGCCTGCTCGAAGACAATCATGGCATGACTTTACATGGATATCTCATAAAATAGCTCATTCACTTGTTACCTACGTTTGAAGCTGAACTGACTTGACAAATTTTCCTCAGCCTGCAATGGCAAACCTATGCTTCTTACTTCCGTGACTGCTGAAGTCAGGGCCAAATAAGGTCAAGTGCAGGTAAGACCATCTGTCTGCAGGCAGTTTAATGTCATTTACCATACATGGTAAATAATACATCAAGCTCATGCACATATTTTACGTGTCGTCCAGAAACAGGACTGTACAGTCAGTTTCAAGGAGATACGATTTCAAACGTTGGTATCTTATACGTTACAAGCTTTCCATGTTATTCAAAAGGTACATGGACGGAAATATTAAAAGACTATTCATTACCCTTCTCTTCTGTTTTAATGGAGCTGGATTTTTCTTGAGTTTGTTAAGGCTTATGCGTGTAGAGCATGTAAAGCCGAATATCCAGAGGGCTTTTATTCACATTGCCATATTAGAATGATTTTAAATTGTCTGCCTAAATAAGCATTTTGTAAAACTTATACTTCATCAAATATTTCAGTGGTTTTCTTTCCAGACTAAATTACAATTCAAATTACAATGTGTTGTTCATATACATGCAGCTTGTATGGCCTTTTTGTACGCATCAGAAGCTGTAACAAGAATGACACGATATTTTGCATTTATCCATCTGAAAAATGTAGATAGTGTGGATTTGTTGCGGAGTGTTCATTTAGAAATCGGTTAAACATCTACTTGATATTCTGCATAGCTCAGCAATGTCAACTGTTTCCAGCGTTTTAACAGTGTCAGCCGGCACTGGCTACAGCATTTCCTTCCTTTCCTTCGTTGACCTGCAGCTGCAAGTGACAGGACCCTGCAATATTATATTTACTCGTGTCAGTGTCTCTCAAATCAAGAGCCTTTTTTGCAGCCCCCTTATTTGTGCAGAATTACAATCTACTAAGTTGACTTCGTTTTAGTTCGCTTGACTTGGCTGTGCTGGATGCAACTTGTTGCTTCGCATCAGTTCGTGTGGATTGCCGACAAGGACCGTCAAGTGCTGTCTGACAATTATGTAAACCTCCTGTCTAACGAAATAAGTGTAGCGACTGATTGCATTCAGCAAGGAACCACAAGGGCTGTCCCAAACGGGACTGGCAGTTTGGACGTGTTACAAAATATTGTTATGCATATTTCATGTAATTACCTGCAGAGTAAATCTCTTTTCACGCTCTCTCTATGTCGCAATGCCCCTGAGCATCTGGTTTCTGGAATGTTATGTTAATTAATTATGTTAATTAATTAGTCTGGTGTTATTGCAGAGTAATGTATCGTTGCCAGTTGAGTGCTTATTTTCAAAATCAATACCGTACTGCCGCGTAGGTAGTCTCCAAAATGAAGAAATTGTTACAACAATGTTATGACCTTGGTGATATTAAAAATTGTGTATATATTTTTAAAAGGCTGAATAATCAAAAATAAATACTTCTAAGGACAATGTTCTAGAGGATACTCCTTTGTTTGATATTTCGGTTTAATTTCTATTTTAAGCATGTTTTATTTATGGTATGATAATGGAAGACACTTAATAGTTATGACCGTTAGATTATTCTAGTCCAGTCATGATGTATAGTCAAGGAAAAATGCGTTTCTGTACAAATCTCGAATGTAAACGCTTCTCGGACACAACAGGTTTACCAAACATGTCTCGACGATCATACACGGTCGTCTAAACCAGCAATGATGTAAGATGACGTTCTCTCCTTTAGAGGGCGAGACACATTAACATGGCTTCCCCAATAGCAGTAAGGTGCATTTACTTGTCTAATATGCTTCCTTCTATGTAATAAAAAAATGTATCCACGTTGGCAGTCACATCAGCAAAATCTTGCTGTTTGTTAGTGTTTCATGCAGAGGAGGGGAGCCACGGGAAGGTTTCATTATCAGCCTTCATTGGTTTGGTGCATGTGTGCAACCACAAGGCAGCAATATGTGAAGAAATTAAATCCATTGCCAGGAACATTTCGTGTTTATCACTTCCCTTAAATCCCAAGATAAAGACGTTGTTTTTTACATTTGATACATAGAGGAACTGGAGATTGGTAACGGCATACGCTGTAGTCACACATTTCCACAATTTATGCACTACATATAACCTGATACTTAGCAATTAACGAACAACAATGAAGACTATTTTGTACTTTTCCAGTGGCGGATGTGGAAATTTTCGAAAGGGGCGAGGACTTGAAATACTTGTGGCCCAAAATGGCGTAGTAAAACAGCGAACAACAGCGAAGTAAAAGTGACAATTTTATTCACTTTAAGGTCAATGGTAATGTAATTTAGGTAAGCTGACATTGCAGACGCGTTCTTTTTGGCGAACCGAACAATCTCTATTGAATATATCACTTGGTATAGCCGAGACAAATTACTGCGTGGGACAGACTTACTTTGCATAGTGAAACTGATTTAAATGTAAGAAGTGAAAAAAAAAACTCAGACTAAAGGAAAACGAAACAATGGCGCACACCTGAAACATACAACGGTATGCACAGCGTACACAGGGTTCCTACAGCTTCTGGAAATCAGGGAAATCAGGGAAAATAAGGACGTTTTTCCAGTCAGGGAAAAGTCAGGGAATTTTGAAATATTATGAACTATCAGGGAAAAATCAGGGAATTTTGT
>JBCAUI010538505.1:0-10940 GCA_038406195.1 Haplosyllis anthogorgicola
TGATACTTCACTATTGTATGTTAGATGTTCTGTTATTCTTTGTATTACAAGTGTAATTTGCTTAAGAAAGTATTCCCTGTAAACTTTGTATGTAAACAAAGGAAAGCCATTTTGATTTACTACTGAACAGTTATTTTTTTATATTTTGGTCCAAAGATATATGGGACAAATTTCCTTACATACCTTGTTATTCTCTGCCTTATAATCAATATATTTCATGCAGCAATAGGGCATTATACAGTTTGAAAAGAGGAGCTTCATTTTTCTACCATTGTCCCCAGATTTGTCATAGTTGACGGTACGTTGTTTACGGAAATTCAGTTCGACCACCGTGACATTGTTCCTGCTGTTTTATTCCCCGTTACAATTGAGATCTAAGTCAATGATGCACAAGAATTTTGCACTTGCACTCTTAGTCCATGACGCACACTTCCTGGTGAACTGTGATGAGGAAAATTCACTACACTAGACAAAATATTAGATCGCTTTATCCTTTAACTAACTCCTCATAGAACCATGCCTTCATAATAATACTTAATCCGTTAGAATTTTTTACTTTCAGGGATTTGTTTAATGTCACGAAAGTGGACCAAAAAGAGTTTAGCGAACACGAGGCCGATACAACCGCCCAAACACTACCCCTGCGAAACACATACACGTATCTTGGCACAATTTTGCATCTGTGAAATTATACCCAGGGTACGATTCAAATGAATTGACAACAGTTGAACTACAACCTTTTAAATCTCAAACATTGGGGGTTTTTTGCAATATAATATTGAAGACATTTTTAGCAGAAGCTTGTATTTTAAATTTTCCTTCAAGAATTTATTTCGCAATGTATAAATAGTCTTCTCTTCAATAAAATGCGTGCATAGGACTGAGAGTTCATAGAAATGAGCCTCTGTGTGTATTTTATTGTTTCATTGATTTTTGCCACTTTTGGCTTTCAAACTTAAAATTTTTTGTAAAAATAGAATAACACAAAGGAAATTAAAAAGCCATAGGGCGTAATTTGCGTGGTAAATTGACATGCTTTAGTGTCATTTAAAGCAAATTACAAGACGTTTTGCATTCAGTGTTACCTAGTTAAGTTGAAATCCATTAAAGGGAAACACTTAAAACGTTAAAATATATGACGCGCAATTATAACCCTCGAGAAACTATGTAACTAGGTATAATCTCGCGAATCAAACGAATCCGTTACAACATCGGTTTGGGCGAACGTATTGCTGTCTGTGAGACTAACTTACCTGATGCAAGGGTCGCCCAAAACAGGTTTTGTTACGTTCAATTATTTCTTTTATGTTTTGTTGACTATTTGTAATTTCTATAATTTCCTATTGTGGCCGAATACAATACAAAATCCAGTAATACCAAGCTAATTAGATCGAGAATGCATTTCTATTTCAATTATCTGTCTTATCCTATTACCAAAGGCCAATTATATTTGTAGTCACTCCATCCTCGAGCTGCGTATGTAGGTGAATAGCTCATTGGCCTAAGGTACATGTCCAATGTTGAAACAAACAACGGAAAGGGACGAAAAGCTCATGCAGTTACTTTTAGTGAGGCGAGCGTGGACGAGAGAAACATTGTCCAAAATAAGTCTGGGCTCCAAATGCGTCAAGAATGTTGTAAAGTCGCAGTCCGATACTTTCACATAGACACTTAATCAACTCATCTTGAAACATTTGTAATTATTACGGTTAACGGTTTCGCAATGTCGTAATGTCAAAACGGTCAAGCCCAGGCTGAATGCGTCACCAGCGAGATGATAAAACATCTGTCAGAAAACAGTCTCTGACGCTTAAATATCATTCACGTTAAAAAGGAAATGCATTCTGGGTTTTTTTTTCAAAACCTACCAGAAAGAATTAGGAATTAGAATTTTTTGAAAGAATTCTACGAGAAAGTTGCAAGGCAGCCATGCGCAGCCAATTCACTTCTATCACAATTTTGTTTTATGTTTTCCTTCGGAATAACCTGACGAGTATGTGATCTTATTTAAGACCATCTCTGATGCTTATCATTTCTGTATCATAGACTCTATGTTTCATAAATGTATACGTAAATGAACATTATTTATGACCTGGTCTGTTGTTGTGTGTAACTATTCAGACATACATAATGTACATGTACAGGCAGGCAGCCATTGCACCCATACATGTACGTTATTGATAACTTGCCAGTCATCGTTCATATTTAGCCACTCATAGTACCTGAAGGTAGATGTACCTTTATACAGGTGTGAACGACTGCATTTCAAAGCTGCCATTGATCATTGGATAGGTAGACGAAGCTGTAGGCATGCAGCTGCATAACTTAATACTGCTTAATAAGCTTTCCCTAATATTTCCATGTCTCCAATGTTATTTCACATCTAATTATTCGAGAATATTATGGGTATTGCCACCGTTGCAAGTGTAGGCTTTATTCATTGTAAAAATAATATATCTGCAATTGTGAATATCATACTGTGCATTACAATTGTATTAGGGCGCTTTCTGTCTATGTCTGTGGTCAGAAAGTGGCTTCATTTATGTAATTGACCGGATATGTTACGAAGGTTATTGTACGTTCCACTGTAGTGTCAGGCTAATTGATTATACTTTATATAAACTGGCAGTATTCCTAACTAAATTAAACAGCTTCAACCTTGGCCGTGGAAACGAGGAGATTTAACTGATAAAAAAAACTTAACAATCGGATGAAATAATGTGCTCTAGGTAATTAAAAATCCTACTCGTATTTTTCTTATTACCCTAATGTATCTGTCACCTTAAAATCGACAAAACTATTACGCATAAATTTTTTATGTTGATATTTTTCCAAACCTCATAACTCAGCAGTTTACGAGCTATAATTTGTTCGATGTCGAAAATCTTTCAAGCAATATCTGGTTTCCTTGCGGCCAAATAAAAATCTATAAATTTTATTGACGCATGAGTGTTAGAAAACTTGGGTAAAAAGTAATTGAAAGAAAAAAATGGCCTTCAAGAGATATATCTCCAACCATAAGAAGAATGAAACCTTTCTGATACCATTCAAAGATAGCTACATAAACATAACATTGCGTTACGTGGTGAATCATTCTGTCCACAGGTTTGCGAAAAGTTTTAAAGAAAGAGATTGAAAAACCATCTCAGAAGTCAGAAGTTTCCTTTCTGCTTTCTCTTACTGAAAGGTAACTAAGCATTTTAAGTTTTCACTTCAGTACAGAATGTTTAGTAACGAGCAATGCGTATGGCTTAGCCTTATCGTGTAATCAATATGTATAAATTTTTGTTCATAGTTTAATATAAAGGACACTTCATTTCGACAGAGTAATCATTCATGATTTGCGAAGGTTCACAATAGCTACATAAACATTCTTAGGACTAATTTAACCACAATTTAAATAAATAGATAATTTCATTGATTGACAAAGTATTTTTACCCTTAGTATATCTGCACAATTTTCAATGGACTCATTCATAATAAAAGTCAATACTAAATTGCGTTTTCAAGGGCAATTCAATAGTTTTAACTATAAGGTTTAGGCACACAACTGATAAATCAAAATCTAATTAAGAAAATTCAGAAATTATACCGGTGATTTTGGTTGCCTAACGAACAGCTTGTGAGCGTACCGTGTGTTTATGTAAGTTTGTGTGATAATTCCACGTTTGAAATTTCCAATATTTTACGATGAAAAATCACCACATATTGCTTTTACCTATTCATAAGTCAATGAACTTTGCTTACCTTCGAACACTAATAATAATTTTATGTACGCTTTAATATGCACGATAATCTTGTGTGTCAATATTTAGTAAGCCGCTCATTATCGATCTTACTCGATTAATTTGCCATCAAAGATTGCTTCACAGCTTGAAAAGAAAGACTACTTTCACCTTTTAGTAAAATCCTAATTAAGCACTGACATGAATTTGTTAAACATGTTCAGGGCCTTTTTAATTGGTTTTATTTTTGGTAAAATAGATTTTTAATGATTTATATTTTTCAAACATAAGATTTATTTTAAAAGAAGTTGGTATAAATTATTATCCTATTTTGTAAATTTTTGGAATATTTTATCCCTCGAGACTTATTTCTGATGTGATAAGAGATTGCTTTCTTTCAAGGATCCGATCTGCCAAGACTGTAGAAGGTCCGCTGATTTCTGTTAATCATTAACTGTGGTACAAAACATCAGTTCTGACAGATATGGGGACTATGTGCGTACATTCGCGTGTATATAAACATAAACTGGGCCTAAAGGCTCTAAAGGTAAAATTCTTACTGCGGACTTAGTTTCACTCGATTGACCCTGACTGCTACTGTCATCGGCCTTGTCCTCCCCCTCAGCATTCGCCACAAAGACTCCTCGGGTTGTGACGGCTGATCCTTCGGAGTCGTGCACGCTTCCTACGTTTGTTAACGTTGTTTGTTGGCTTAAGTTGCGAGGCGTCTAGAAAAACGTATTTTAGAGATATGTAGGCGGCGGGAGAATGTTCCTCATTTTGGTCACCGAGGAATAAGTTTTCGTCAGGAACTGTGGGACAACATTTGCGAGAGCCTTAAAACGTGCATTCAAAACGAACTGATAGTTAATAAAACGAGTTGCACACCAAAATACTGAACTGCTACTGATGCACATGCGTTTCTTACACTAAGATCAAGTCAAAGCAGGTTAGTACTAAAGGTATTCGAGAACAATGGACATTGATAGTCTTGATTTAAGGGTCATTCTTTAAAGACTCGGATGTTTAGATGAAAATAATTATTGCCATTGCTACCGAAAAAAAATCAGTTTTGCTAGAAATGACCCTTACTTCTGTACAGAAACAAAGAAGTCACCAAGTAAGTCACCAAGATAGCAAGCTTCTCTTTTGAGATTGTAGTTTTCGCCATTCTCAGAAGAAAGCGGAGAAGGCTGTGTTAATGGTGACTGACATTTACACAAAACGTAGATAACTTACGGATCCGGAGCCATCGCTGAGTTGACCATTGCTTATAGCGGGAATCGCTCCGTTCTTGATGTTGTTCTGGTTTGGTTCGTTTGTGTGGTTCTCGTTGTACATATTGTTGATGCTGGCTATTGCATGAAGTTTTAAGGCTTTCTCGTGGACTTTAGCTGGAAATAACAAGAAAAAGATGACAATAACCACAGGCAAGGAGATATTAGCATAGTAGATTGATCTATTTGAACTTTGTCAGAAAATTTTGGTCAAAAAAGAAGTATAGGATTGATCAGAATTTCCGGTGACTGAAGCGCAAAGCAAGGTGTACTAAACATCTGAATGGAGATAATAGATAGAATTTATACCTTTATAATTCATCCAACTTTTCAAATAAATTTCGAACAAAATGCATTTGTTGACAATTCGGTCCGAAATGGAATATGCCTCAATTTGTGAATGTTACTGTTCTCAAACATTTTTTTGTTTAATATACATAGTTCGTTAAGGTTAGTGAATACAACATTGATCATTGGCGGATCCAGCCCTTTCCATGCACACAGTTATTTTAAATTAAGAAGATCCACCAATGTTGACAGTTTGCTGAATAGCATAAATATTCAGAAGAAAGAAGAAATGATGACATCATAATATCTATCTCGGATTCACAATAGTTCCAGGAGATCGCAGAAGAATATGAAAGTTCTGAGAAATTTTGGGAAGGGTGTAATTTCTACATGAAATGTCTGTTATGCTTTCTGAGGTGAATTTGTTTAGAAATAGTAAATGCATGCTTGTACATAGAATACTACATTGTTTAACATTCGTCCATAAATGGCGTTTATTGCAATAGATCTACTATGTCGCGAAGCATGCATCATGCGTTTTAATGGCCGTGGACATGTGCAAAGTATTTGGGGAGAAGGAATATTTGTTGTGGTTCCAAATATATTATTTGATATATTTCGCTACAGTAGCTTTACATGTTCGTTCTATGAAAGGCTCCTCTATACTTGCTGATAACATTATTTTGTGCTCTTAGATAATTATATTTACATTGTTTTGGTTGAACATAAGATTGAAAAACTTGAATTTCATAAGTGAAACTAGACAGATATGAGAGAATACATTGACTTAAAGTTGACTTAAAGTGAGCATTGGTACTAGGTTCAATAGGGTAATGGTGGTCAGCCAGGAATAACTTGCTAATTGCTTTGGAAGGTGAGATTTTCATGTAATGAGCTTAAACATAGCAGAACACTCTGAAGATACAAAATTCTTTTCCGTAGTATTCAGTTTTCATCGAATTGCGAAACTACGAGTGCATTGTAATTTTGCAATCATGGAACGTGATTGAATAATGTTATTTGTAGGTATGTTGAAAGTGACGTCGGCAGCAACGCAAAACGATGTGTCTTCAGTAAAATCCGAAATTTTTCGTTTGTCAAGGAATGTATCACAAGCGATTTACAACATTTTCTGTAACTTGTCAATCCAGTCGTTATTACCCAATTAAAAACTAAGTGACCAATAGCTCCAAAAATAAATGTATAAATGTATTTGGCAGTGACAGGGCTCTGAGGCTATCTAGTGATTGTTTATACCTTCGGCATCATCACTCGCGCGACTACTACCACGGCGCTCGCCTGCAGCTAGATAAGGTAAAAATCGGCAAAAAATAATGAGCAAAATCCTTACGATGGAAAAGGAAGTCCCAGGCGTTTGAGCTCAGATACACGACGAAATTTGTTACAAACGGTTATTGTGATTGTGTCGTCAATCATAATGTTTGAATTCTAACTAAATTACCGTTTAACTTTGAAAGACAATTAACTTTTCCAATTTAAAAGACGCTTTGCACAACACGAAAACACAATGTCATCATGCTCTGAAATAATTACTTTTCTTAAGAAGATATCAGACAATATCCTTCAGTAAGTTCTTAGTATCTGAACTTATCGATCGCTTGTATATCCTTCCGTTGTGTATCAATGCTCGAAAGGTCAATTTGCAGCAGCGTTGTTTTATGAGTCAATGCAAACACTGGATTTTATGCACCTATCACTGATATGCCATCCAGGTAAAGGGTTCGATAGTAAAAAAGCTTCTGGTAAGCAATGCAAAGTATACATGCTTTTGACATGCCGATATCTAGTTTTTAAAGTAAAATTTGCGTCAAAGAAGGGGGAGTGTTAAGTTCCTTACCAACTAAGAGGAAAAAGAAATAGAAGCTTTGAGAGTTTATTTTCAAATTGACAAAGTCAATGATATGTGCATGAATATGTAAAATTTGCAGCTTTATTGTAAAATCTAATATACTGTTTGATGGTAGATAGTAAAGCAGAGATGTTAATTCCACTTTCCGTCGCCTTAACTATTGACTGTTTGCAGTTAATAAGTTCTTAGGATGTGATCAAAGCTCCCGCTTAAACGTTTTATTTAAATCTCTGCTTTAAACAAAGAAAAGTACAACAAACTTACATGACTAATTTAAATTGACCGCAAAAAGTTAACTTTTGGTGACGTTTTAACTTTACCGCAACTTTTAAATTATATCGCACTGAATGACAAAGGAAATGTCAAACAAATGCGTGGTTCCTACTTTACGAAGTTTTCTTTTGAATTTACACATAAGTCTGTTGTTGTACGAAAGTATCAACATGCAGAAAACAAAAAGCAACGGAAGAAAACAAGACTTTAAAATTAAACACTTACATTCATTTAAGGGATCTATAGTGTGTATCATTAACTGTAAGACCCCATGTCGGAATTTACTGCTACCTTTCAATACAGGAAGACTGCAACTCCGTTCGGTTTTCATCTGAAATGAGAGAAAAGCCCACTAAAGTTACAGAAGATATAGTTGTAACTCATTGGCACGATCTTCCTTGTGCACAGACCGACAGGAAGAAGACATACATTCAATTCACTATTTAACTGGTTCTTTATAAATTTCCTCTGGTATAATAATAAAATAATGCCATTGTAAAAACAAAATTGGTAGCAATCCGAAAGCTTCAACATTGTAGACTGTGTAAAATTTGTAAGTTCGTAGCCCAATAATAGATCGTAATACCTTAAACGACATAAATGTTTTAAGTTTTTGCGTCAAATGTTGTAAGTCTTTATTATCTAATGAAAAGAAAAAACTAGAAACCAACAGAAAGGCTCATACAGGTAATTACTGTGATTTCAACGCTACCGATGTAGACATATACATGTAATGAACCTGAACTAGAAAGCATCTTTTATTTTAATCAACTTGTATTCAGAAAGACACCGCAAAGTTTAATAAATTTTACATCTCATTTCAAAGGTTACATTGAATTGCTAATATGCCTGACATTTCGAAAGAAAACAGGTGTTTACACTGTAAATAAGAAATATACATGAAACACAGGAAAAAAGAAATGTTATAAGTCGTTGTTACACATTTGATGTTATGTCTAGTTACTGGAAAAGAATGACATACTATAGTTAAAAATAGACCATTACTTTAATAGTGGCAATTGTCATATATGTTGGCAGTCATTGCACAAATTGTGCTATCAATTAATATTATTGGTGTAACACCAGCAAACGTTTTACAAAAAACAGCAGTATGAATAAAATAAATTAAGCAGTTGTACTAGTTGATGCCATTAAGATTGCTAGGTAAGAAGATGTTAATGAACAAACAAAAATTAATCGACACCTGTCAGGAAATGGATTCCTTTTAGCAGTGTACCTTTATTTCACAGTAGAAACATGACATTGTGCACAGTTATTTCTAGTCCTCTATTAATTTCGATTAAGTACGTCTATCAACTGGTCATTAACTTATTTGTAAATTATAAATGAGCAGTCCCACACCAAGTCATACTAACCAACCTAATTAGTACACAAGAACAGACTACATCGTTGGGTGAATCAATCAAACCTGGAACAGAGAAAGATTTTGGGCAACTTGTCTGGAAATTAAAACAAATTCCTTATCTAGCGATGACCAAAATGAATTATATAATTTATCCCTTAAATAGTTGACGGTAATGAATGTTTGCTGTACATGTCTTATTGCAGAATGAATGAAATGAAGGGCCATTTTATACTTTGACTATTCTCTCCAACGGAAGTTATATTTTGGATTCATCGATTTTGTGTTTGCATTCATGACGAATTACCCGAATAAAAGGCATGAACAATTGTCGATCAGGTGGAACAGAGATAAGCAACCCAGAATGTATACAATGTAAAATTATTAACTGTTCATATGTTTTTATCATGTTTTGTCTAGATGTTACCAAAATATACTTATATACCTACACACCGCATACCAATAACCTAGCAGTGCCCTTAACACTCAAAACAACGAATACCTTCTCTAGTTTTAGCAACACCACGGCCACACACACATTGTTTTGTCAGTTATTTTATGATATTGCTTTTAGAAAGAGGAATTCAGCGAATAAATGCACTTTGTCACCACGGAATATGGTAACGTATAAACATTACAATTGCAGTATTACATATCGTGTTGTTAACATATGTAGACACAGTTGCCAGGGAAAGAACATGGCTATAGTTTCACCTACGATGTGTACCAGAAATTCTGAATTAATATCAAACCTAAAACAATATTTATGTAAATTATACAGTTGCCTTACGATAAATATTAACATATTACAAATGCAAAGCGGGCAGAAAAGTTCATTTATCATTCTGCAAACAATATGAGATCGAGCCAGGAAATCAATAGCGGATATTGAGTGCGGGATCTAAATGAAGTCCTGCATGTCAAAACAACTTAATTATTATCAAAACCTGGCACTTTACTTTCAAGCTAGCTTAAGGTGGCATGACGTCCTGTTAGAACACAATTTGATAAATTTGAAAATGATTGTCCAATGGCTTGGGAGTGAAATGCAGCAAACAGATGTAACTCATCGCTAAGACTATTCTAAATATATACGTGTAAGTTTCTCAGGACATTGATACGGTTGCACAAAAAATGTTTCGTTGTCTTTTTTCTAATTAGCAGTATTTTTCCAGTAACAAAAGTTTGTACATGCATCGGCAAACATACAGCCTTACGAAAATCAAATTTCAACAGATCTATTCATTACTTGTTGTACATGACAATTCCCTCAGGTGGGCTCGAAATTAAAGCAGATTTGCTCACGACGAAGAAGTGCACATAAATAAATGCCAGTGGGAGTTTCAATCAAAACGCTACTGATTTCCCATTGAAAATTCAGAGCAATATTTAAAGGTGATTGATTTCTGGTTCTCAACAGCCTTTTCAACACAAAACATGCAAAAAGGCATAAAAATTCTCTGATTTATGTCTGTAGATATTTCAAAACATGCTCATTGTTTATGACTAGGAATTGCTCATTTTACCAAGGACAATTATACGTTCCATTGAAACTTTTACGAGGTTTTCGTTTCATTTAAAGGATCACAGTTTTTACTGCTATGCGTTAATGTTATCGTGACAACACATCTCTATTATTCATGAAACACTGAACACTGAACATTCACGATAACTCTTAACACCGTTAAAATTTCAAGTTATCTGTGTATCAAAAGGTGTGATACTTTAATTGGTCTAAGTATTGGATAAGACGCTTATCTTTAAAACAGCCAACGCTTGTCTGTGTGTAATCTTAGTTAAATGCATAATTTTCTATTGTAATATACCAGGTATGTTACATTTTCTGCAACTGGAGGTTAGATAGGGAAGAATAGATATAGTCACAGAATTTGAAACTGCTCGGTCATTTGGACATTAGCCACTGAAGAGATCATACCTACACATGGGCATACAGGGCTGGACTAGTGGAAAAAGGCTGGATGTTCTCTGTACAGTGACTGGGGAAGAAATGAATAAATTAGTCTGCATAGTTTGCCTTTAAAGCTGAAAGAAACATTTTTCATATCTGAATTGAAAGAGGCAGTGCTGATGGCTTGTCATTGGTCAGAAGAAATATTTTGGGGGATGGCCATCTTTAATTTTGA
>JBCAUI010538516.1:0-10940 GCA_038406195.1 Haplosyllis anthogorgicola
AAGGTTTTTGAACCAGCGGGCGCTGGACCCCCCCCCCCCCCCCCCCCACACACCTTATATGGTGCCGGGAGGGAAATTCAAATTTGAGTAGTTTCAGACTTAATGTGACAAAGTGTGGGACCAGACCCCCCACCCCCACCCCGTGCATTTGACTACAAAGAGCGAGGCTGTAACCGACAGGCTGTCTATTTCATATTTAGGGCAACCAAAATGTGCTGGAATTCTCAATTTTTAAAGGCATTTGTAATTTGGGAAGGATGCAGGAATGGGAAATATGAATACGCAATGATACGCGTGTCCCTGAATATAAAATACACTACGTCCTTGATTGCACGATATACGTCTGTACGTCTTTGATACTTCAACCAGCTTTACCTGGTAGTGTACGGAGGTAACGATTTACTCTATGTAATGATTCCTCCAGAATACATATATTTTATTCAAGGGGAATTTATGTACTATATTTTACTTTATGCTGAACCCTGGAGCCAACACGCAAGTCATACATTCACATATCTCAACAGATACATTATCGCCTTTACGAAGCAAAGGTACCATCGCACACAATGGTCTGTACCTGGCTTATCTTCACTTGACAAAATGAGCTCCAAAGTTCAAACCGAATATTTGACGTCTGTGGCCAAAGTACAATGAAACTAATATTAAAAGGTTAAGTAGTCCTTTGGTTGCAAGCAATTTGATAACCTTTGTTGTTTGTACGAGAATGCGTTATGAATTGTCACAAGGACATGTTCAAGAAACCGCGGCATTGAGAAATCTAGTTGCCACAAAACCCATAAGGACTGCAGTCATTGAGTACAGGCCAACTACTGTGATTATTTTTCGAGACAAAAAGTGGAACTTTTTTCGATCACTGTGGGTTTTGTAATATAATCAGTTAACTTTCCTCGTAAGGTGCAATAAGTTTGTTTGCAACTTTCTGAACAAAAGTACATGAGTGCACGTTTATTTCTTATTTTACTTTCCTGCCTTGAAAAAAAAAATCAAATGATCCATCTGCACTTGTGCATGCCATGGGGGTATTTTTATATTTCTGCAAATAGCCGTAATTAACCATTACTCCAAGTGTACTCACTTCACATCAACCTCTTATTACAAGAAAACTGCCACAGAGTACCATTTCTTTTTTGTTACAGACACTAGTTAACCATTTACATACTGGCTTTGTATGTAAATGGTTATCAATTGAGATTATTTCGCTTTCAAATTTGAGTTCAATATTGGTTGAATCCGATTTTTTTTCACTTTTCTTTCAATTGTCAGAACATATCTTTCCTCTCGATAAATTCATTAAGATTTCTCGAATCTGCTTTATCTGGACAACCACAACATGCATAATTCAACCACCGAGCCCTGGGATCCGCTGTGAGATGTTCTGTCCAATACATTCAGGAGCTGAACCCTGGATTGCACGGATGCATAGTCGCTTCGACGACCATTCAGTACTTATTGACATTAAAACCCATTATGGAAGCAAAAACAGCCCTATCTTCTAGTCGAATCCGTTATAAACAATGCGGCAAATTATTAAAAATATCTTGCGGATCTTTATTTTTTCCTTGTTTACTCTGCAGCCAAACTTAAAATACCCACCTCCAAAATCCAAATAGCTTATTTCTGGATGCTGATACTGTGCGGTTGGTGCAGGCCACTGCTATTACTCATACAATTGTTCTACGTGGAAACGTCTATTATGTACCTAGAGGAGCTGATGTTAGCACAACAATGGCCAAGCCAAAGATGAGGTCATATTTTCTAGGGTCCACTCCAGGTTCCCCTCCTTCACTGCCCTTTGAGTACTCTTCGATTCAATAAGAAATTCAGAAAGCCCACAAGTGATGCCCCTCGAAGACCAAACATAGCTGTATTATTTTATTCCGTGTTAAATCTTACTTATTAAAATACCTTTTCCCCCGTTTTCACTAATGACTAAGCCTTCACAGATGTGCGATCAATTGATCTGATTCAATTTATTTTTAATTAGCTTATTCTGAATTAATATGCCGTTAATTGGATGCAAAACGACACATTACTAAAACATGTGTAAACTGCATATAACAAAGATCAATTATTCAGGCATCTGAGGCCATTACCTTAGATCACGTTATGGCTGTTGCTAGGGGAACATTTTCCTTTCCACATAATGTGTTACCAAAGGATAAACTTTTCACCTTGCCCTACATCAATACTAATCCAGTATTTCACCATTAATTAAGATTAGTACATGACCTGAATTAATCTCTATAGATTCACCTAAGTCACAAGAGGACATCAATATGTAATGATCCTGTGATTACCTATGGAATTGTAATATACCCACACATAGCAACGTGACAAATGCGTGCTCCTTGTATGTCTGACTTATTCAGGTACAGCAATCGTACTGGATTTCTTTCTCTTTTTTTTGTAATTTTTTTCTTATGTGTAGACATACATGTTAATTCGTTTTGGGTCGAATCTAAGTATTACCAAAACGGCGAAATAATGTGAAGACTGTTCAATTTAAATGGATGGTGAAAATGTTCGCTTCGATCTCAATTTTACTACATGATTTCACTTTCAAGCTGTCAAAATTCACACAAGAGGTTTGATCAAATGCAGAATTTCCATGCTTCGCGCTTTAACAATACGCTGATTACCTAAAATTTACATCAGTTTAAAGGCTGACCTTGCACAAAATTTCACCTTTTTTCATTTACTTTTTTTCCCATGACTCTTTTTCTGAGTGTGTCATATAAATTTTAGTTTATTTTGAGACTTGACACCGCGAAATCCCCTTAATTTAATACCCAATACCTGGTAACCAGGTTGAAGAACTATTTATGGACTGAACAAGCAATGACCTCGGATGATAAAATCAATACATTCATTTCATCCTGGATTACATAATAATGTTCTGTAGTAGCCGGTATAATAAAGTTTACTGCAAGGTTACTGCGAGGTGATGACCATTCCAGCTTTGGTCATTTGAACCTTACTTGTGTGGACATTAATTTATTGTTGTATGCGTTGTGTGAATTAAAAAAGATACTCAATTGAATTGGGGAGTTTAATGGTCATTTAGACCAACTCTTGTATTTTCCACAAAACGTTTTATCGGGTGGTCTCGCATGAAAGAAGTCGCTGTTCTCATTGAATTGGTTGTAATGGATCTGCTCGTTTATGTTCCGCCAAGGCGTTTTTAAACACTGGATACAGGCGTACTATTTTACGCTCTAATAAATCTATTGTTTCAAACAAAAGAAAACAGTCAAAAATTCCCTTGGCGGTGAAAACGAGCACATGGAAACACCTTGTCTTTACAAACTACTGTGCAAAAAGGCGACAATTTATCACCCAGTGTACCAGTTTGTCAGGATTTGGGCTCCCAGGTGTTGCTACTGTGTTGTAAACACAAATCAGCTGAGAATTTGGCGATGTGCCAAACTATATGCGGTGTACCTTTCGGTGACCCAATTTCCACACGGAAATTAAGTTATTTACTCGTACTTGCGAAAATATTTATAAATCACACAAAGAAAGTGTGTTTATGTATGAAAACATGTTATAAAATAGACAACATTTAAAGGTAACCTAAGAGGACATACATTTTACAATGATAAATGCGTCGACATTTTGCAACTCTGAAAATTCCAAGAAATAAAAAAACAAAAGGTTTGTACGTGACCAAGGCAATGCACTGAAACAAACAACGTAATTCACGGATAAATTAATTACCAACAGTCAACTCCCGCCCACATTGACTTTCCACACACACGACACAATCAACAACTGTTTTTTCCTCCAAGTCCAATGCCCCTGTGCAGCAAGAATAACTTCCCAAAGATCGAGGGATCTTCAAAAGATTGAGACTCCATTTAAAATTCCAGGGGAAGTTTAAGTTTACATCCCTGGACCCTTGCACCCTTGATTTGACAGATAGCTATGTACCAATCAGTACAGGTTGCGACTTCCGATAGTTTTACTATTCAACATGCCAAATGCAGTGCACTCCTTTTTCTTTACAACTTTTGACACCTGGTCAGGACTTTCCTTTTCCCATGAAATAAAAAGAAATTTTGGCCCCCACCCCTCCCTGGATCCGCCAATGCCCGTTTAATTTAATATGCCCCCAAGTATTTCATGCCATTGCCCCCCTCCCCCGTAACATAATTGAAATACTTCGTTATGAAATAACAAAAATATTGGTAACTATGTATTTTTCAGAACTTAACTCCAGCCGAGCATCTAGCTATATTCATATTGACTGCACGAGTGTTTTACTATACAATGGTTTATTCAAATTGTCAAAAGTCAAATGGGCAGCCAAATGTCCCAATTAAAATAATTACCTTTGTAAACTGAAGTTGAGCAACCCATTATGCAAAGTATTCATAGTATTTTATGGTCCATTATATTTAGTGTAAAGAATTAATTAACGCCTGAAGTTGGAAATAAGCAGCATGTGTACAGCAGACCAGACAGACCAAGCCTGGGAGCTGAAGAGGAAGCATGGAAACATATGAGGAGGAAGAAGACAGAACTTGGAAGATCAAGGGCCAGGCTAAGCAGAAGAGTGTTGCTTGTTGACATTGTCTAACTTGTAATGCTAAGCTGCAATAAAGACTGATCTGAGTTACCAAAAAGAGCTCTTGGTTATATTGTATTACACCCCCCCCCCAACATTTTTTTTAGATCTGCTACTGAGCAGGGATATATTATTTTGAAATATTTACCTGGTCGTTTCTTGCAATAAGAAATGAGGTTGTACGAAGAACTTGACCCTCATGCTGAGCCTGTACGGGGCGGTTCCGGGAAGCTGGCGGGAGATTCGGTTGCGCATATTGAGCCATAACTGTTCGCCTTTACTTCCGGCGTATTGCAAGCCGAAATAATCCGTCTCTATGATTCCAAACTGCTCACAAACCTACGAGAAAAATACGTAAAATAGTACTTAATATCATAATTTACTGCATGCTTTCATACATATTGATAGGCCTTCTTGGATGCAATTTTGGTTCACAACACAATGGTCGATTATTTTTCGTTTAAAATTAATTTAAATTTATAGATTCAACATACTATCTGAATGTCCCACACTAGAATAAAGTGCACTTGACAACTGCATATTAGGTGCAGCAAATACCTGTCTGTAATTAATTCTTTTAAAAAAAGGCGGGGGCAGAAAATTATCTTCTCTGCAATTATTGAACCTATAAGTATAAGTAGTAGTGGTACTATTCCTACATAAATTTCTTATTACATATATTGTTTGCTCCTTTTATGTGGTCATTAAACTTTCCGTCATTTTTCATGACACATTCCAGTAGATTGAAATTGAACTTATTTTCCGCTGAGGACAAAAGAAAGAACCAAATGCAATTTGTCAAACAAAATTCCCCCAATTCACTCAGGATCACATGCAAAAAGGTTTGTGGTTTCATGTGGGTAGTGCACAGTCTCCTTGAACTTTCAGTTTTGTATCCTTCAATTCTAAAATGCAAATGTATGATAACAAAACATTCGCATGTGATACCCAATAAATAACAGTAGGCTTCAATGGCTTTATATCCCTTTACCCCTGTTTCACCCCGTTTTCCATCCATTACAAAATAATTGTAGATCTTATGTTATTTAAATTGATGTTGTATGAAGTAGGGCACTATTCACTCGACCGTGAACACCCCCAACGGTTGTAGTGTTTGTAAACATTGGGGGCCACATGGTTTATATTTCAGTTGTGACAATTTATTCAAATCTGAAACCATCCATCGAACTTATCTTGCTCATTTAAGTCCTTTTTTTTCCTTGTATCAATGTCAGTGACAACGTATGCACTTGCTTCCAAATTTTTATGTTTCGCTTGACCCCTCTTCACTCAAACTGATAAAGCCGACAAATCGAGATGACATCATTTCCAAACATCCAGGGAAGCAGTGCTTTGTTTACCCCGATGTACATCTTGCATCAAGGCAATCGTGACATCACTAACCTCATGCCTAATGGCAATGAGGGTCTATGTATTGGAGGAAATTATGGTTTGTGTTCTGGGCAGCCATTGCAAAAAGTTGACCAGAGCCCCCCCTCACCCCCCCCCCCGGGACTGGGGAAAATGCATTTCTGGCCATTTCAAACAATTCTCTAAATACGGCATGAGGGTCAGTGATCCGTCAGGTCAAATCTCTCTTGTGATTATCATAATTGGACACTACATCCTAAATGATGTCAAGTACTTAAATCTATAGTAACCAATAACGTTTACATTTTAATGCATAGCAATTAGAAAGTAGGTTAGTAAGCTCGGAAGAGTCAATAATCCGGAGTAAAATTACAGTAAGAATTGCCGTTGCATCTGCTAAGCTGCAACCCTCAACAGCTGACTGGGTGCCCATGCACTCAGTACACATGCACCGAATGCTGAGTTCATCCTAGAAAACCTGTCATCATTCCCCTTTGTCAAGCTGACATCGTGCATCTTTCTCCACAACCATATTATCTCACATTACAACATCTCCACTTCCAGCAACTTTTCTGGTATGGACATAAGTAAGGATCTACAATGGGGATTTCATTGTTTTCGCGGGCGCCCAGCTGATTCTAGGTCAGCCATTATCGACTCTTCTTTGTAGAGCCGCAACACAGCTGACATCACAGCTGATCAATTCCCTATTTCCGACTTTTCCCTTGGCTACAAACCGGACTTAATTTGCCATATAATAAATCCCTTGCCAGGCTTTTACATAGATGTGCATATCAAACATAATGGAGCTATAGATTTACATTTATTGCACATAAACAAAACAGACATGAAAATAGGTTGTAAACAACTTGTTCGAAGTAAACAGCTGCGGCAACCGTCGAAATGAAACCACCTCTTTCCCTGTTATTTGCATCATCAATGCAGCTGTTAAATGTACTTGTTTTTATCTACATGATTTCAACATAACATAACGTATCAATTAGAAAAATTTAATAAAGTTGTGTACTTGGTAGCAGTAATTTAAAGCAAGAGGGGTGAACAGTTCAAAAGACCAGTCAAATGGCTGCCTACCTTATCCAAACACTCCTGTCCCTTGGCCTTGGAGTCCACATTTATATCAAGCACCACGCTATTTGGCAACACAACTAGACACCACATTGTGATTTCACTCGTGTACTCTCTCCTCACCAACTCTCAAACTGAAAATATGTGTTTTCACCATCAAAGCAGATATTTAACTGATTCTCTAGGTACCAACGTTTACCGGTCATTTACTAAAATCATCTGTGACCACGTGCTGCTGACGAGAATGTCCACCAATCACAGTTCACTATTTCGCATGGTGACCAATCAAATTTGGGCTATTTGACCCAGTGGCACCGCCCACTTTCGCAGGATACTGTCAAAATCCTTTGTTGTTTTGATCGCAAAATTTGCAAAAATTATCCATGCACATATCAGAAAAACGAATTCTATGTGGGTTATATCCTCACAACAACATGTTTACAACGTTCGGTACAAATGGCAAGTTACATTGGTAAAGGAAAAGGACTCCAAATGAGCACAGGTTTTAGTAGCTTTGGGCGCCACTGCACAAAAACAGCTGTGATTTTACAAGGCGCATGCCCTCTTCCATAAATCTGCATATGTAAATAGTTATTTAAAAAGCACGTGGCTTTGTTTACATATTGATCAACCACAACAACAGAACAGCTGCTTGAAAGAGGCAATCCAGTGTAATTTTAGGTCACCCAGTTTTTTGGCTCATTTGGCATATATGCCAAAGAGCCTACAGAATCATGATTTGTCCGTCGTCCGGCGTCGTTATTGTTGTTGGCGTCTGTGTACACTCACCACCCTGAGCACACTAATGATCAGAGAGACTTCATATTTTACACATATAGGCACCTATGTCCCCCATGAATGCCCAGCCAATATGTTGCCGTGACCATTATTCTCAAATTGGCAGCCATATTTGTATTTTTCTTTTATTCTTGCTCCAGGATAGGCATTTGATGGAACAAACTTCATATTTGACAGTCTTATGCACCTTTTTTACCCTCTTTATTTCTTGTAAAAAGCATATTGATGCCACATATATTTGTAGTTTGGTAGCCGTATTTGTGTTTTTCATAGATTACATATATTAGGGATTTCATCTGACTTATGTTTTCTTAGTTTTTTGATAATGCCAAATGAGCTCAGGTCCATCTGGACCTATTTTCTTAAAGGTCAAATTGATCACAACCAAGTGCCATTTGCCTTGTCAGTTATGGACGTTATTGGAGGACATGCATAACAACTTACATAAAACTAAGCGAAGTTTTTTATTGTTAAAAGTTGCTTTAACTGTGAATTCACCTCAACTGACATTTCACCCTGCAAAGCAAGGACACCACATGCATCTGTCATGTGATGGCCTTTTCAGATGAAATCCTTTCAGCCTGAAATGACACTGAATTACCATTATATTAACACTAAATGACGTCTTTCTTTATAGATCACTGAGGGACAATTTTATACTCTTAAATTCTTCTGCATTAAGGTCAATCTAGCTTAGCCACCAAAATGACTCATAAAAGAGAATTTACTGAATAAAAGAATTGCTTACCTTACAATTGAACAAACGGATCATAGAATCTACTAGTAATCTTATCCACTATCCACGGCGTTTTAAACAAAATTACATCGCAGTTATTTTTAGCTATTACACAATCCGATGTTAAAATGGCACGCTAATAAAACCATGGTTGAAATGACATCACCAGGGCTTGTTTACAAAAGAGCAAATATATGTAGTGTCTAATGACTTTCTAAAAATCATCCGAGAGGAAATCTCCGCTGTTTGGTCTCAGAAATATATTGCGACTTACTTTATTCTTTTTAGCCCAAAATTATTTAGCTGATGAGCAAAAGTTTATATTTATTAAACAGAAGGCAGTCTTATCTTTAATATCACTTTTATTCCAACAAGCATACTTTTTTTTTCAATTATAATACTGTGAAGTTAAATCAAAAATTTTAATTAAAATGGCGTAATAATTTTCTCTTCACACTTGGAAGGACTCAACAATATCACAGATACAAGTGTTCATACAATAAACATTGTCACGGACGGAATAAAATTCATTCCATTATAAAAATTAAAAATTTCTAATGTCGATGGCTTATTATTTATATTATTTAACAATTTGATTTACTTTATGTTAAGAGATCTTTTCTGTGAAATAAACATATGAATATCTTATAAAATACTTTTAGTTACAATTAACAAACCAATGAAATAGCAAGATCTAATGCTAATGTTCTTTCTCAGCACAGCATTTTTGTTTTGCTATTAATATGTCGTATTTATGTAGCTTGCCACTTTAATTTAAAACCATTGCTCTGTATCCATTGAAATAACATATTTTTGTGAAATTGTTACAAGAAGATGGATATTCACCACATTTCGCAACTCCGTGAGTGATGATAATAATAAATATCACCCGATTAGCAAGTTAACCATTGATTTTAAAACATGGTTTTCAAAGAAAAGAAAAGAAAAAAAAAAAAAAAAAGGAAATGATCTGCATTTTAAATTGATTTGATATACTATCAACTGCACTTAAGTTTATTACATGCAAGTTGCAAGCAATATTTTCTATGACAAATAAATAAAAGGTAATTTTTGGAATTGATTACATTAAGTTGGCGCTGACACAAGGCCAGCGGGACCCTGACCAAGGGACTGTCCTCCCACCGTACTTTCCAAAGGTTTGAAGCCCAGTTCTTCCGTCGGAACACCAAATGAATTCAACTTGGACTCGTAAGTTCGCATCAAGTCGTTATGTGCCTGAAATAAGAAATGAAAGATAAACATCTGGATATACAGTGGAATCTGTCTTGAGCGGCATCTGTCTTGGACGGCATTTTGCATTTTTACGGCATTTTTTCCTGACTTGAATCCTTAATATTCATGTTTATTTTATCCGTCTTGGACGGCATTGCTGCTTTTTACGGCATTCTGGTCATCAAAAAGTTGGGTGCCGCTCAAGACAGGTTCTACTGTATACAGTGTTCTGAAAATGTTGCGACTTCCTCAATCACAATTTTGTGCTAAAAGGGCTTCTTTCATTCTAGGAAAATGTAGCCGCCTTTGGACGAGTATATCATTTCTTTTGGACATGGCGAAAAATGGTGTCATTGGCAACAAACAATGTGATGACAAAATCCAAGATTGTGATAATTCATACTGTCCTCAGCATTTGTCATAGACTACATGCGGTAGATGTATCCAGTCCGAACATTTTTAAAAAAATTTTTTTTAAGATATTATTAATTTATGATTTTTGATTTTCATATCAGCTGATACATACCTTGCACACTCTGGCCAATTCATATTGCAGATCTTTTATAGCGCTGTTCTTGGAATCAAGTACATCCTAAAAGGAAGATAAAATTAAGATATAAGCAAGTTTAACCTTGTCAAAAACTACTCCCATGTGAAAAATTCCCCTGGGAAGCTGCCACAAAATACATTTTCGTCACTTGCTACAAAACTGCTGACATCTGGTGACACTCAAACATTTCATGTGCACGTTATGAAATTGGAACCACTCCACCAAAACTGTACAGCGACATTCCGTACGCGCTACAAGGTATCTAAATTACGATCTTTTGTGTTGGATCCCTGCAAAGAAAGACTTATCAATTACGTTACGTCCTTGTTCAGTTACCATCAGCTGAAACTGACGGATTGCCAAGGCTACCATCGTGGAGGAAAGGACATCAGCCTCAGAGAAACTCGATTCTGGATCTTAACACCCCCACCCATAATTTCGGTGAATCCAGTTTCTCCTGTAAATACTACATGAACGAACAGTGTTATGGATTATTGTGTGACCTTAACCAACAAACATTTTAACAACTAGATCAACAAACTTGACAGCTACATCTGAAGACGTACCAGCTCAGCACC
>JBCAUI010538527.1:0-10939 GCA_038406195.1 Haplosyllis anthogorgicola
TTACATGGCTTGAACGGCCACAATCAACATGTTCAACAAATTCAAAATCAACATGCTGTTGTAGCTTGAGCGGCCACAATGAACATGATAATACCCCATAATAGTTTACATCATGAAAACTGAACATGTTCAACGCCATATTTGTTTTGTTTTCAAGTTCAACGCCATATTTGTTGTGTTTACGTAAGCCAAATTGTACATGTTCAAGATGATGCTGACATAACTGACCATGTTCAAACCCAGATTTCGAAGTGTATAAATACTTAGTACTGACGCATTAAAATTCATTTGCGATATGAAAATGTGGAAGGTAACTGTATTTACGTTTTACTTCGCACTAACATTTCTGGCCAGATTCGTTGGATTGTTGACAGATGAACAAACCCTAACTATTCTGTCCTCAATTGCGAACATACTTAGAGTTCTTTAGGTGAGTACAAATAAAAATTTATACTTACTCTTTCTCTACTCTACTTTCTGCCATTATAGAAGATTTCAGTAGTCGTCAAAAACGGTGAAAAGTTCGATTTGGTATTTCTTCTGCGTAGAAAAGAGTGACGTAAATGAACTACGCAAAAACCTTGCGGATTTTAGTAATGTAGAGATTCCTATTGGTCAGAAATTTGTCTCAAGAGGGCAGGATTGGATTCATTTATAAATATTCAAAATGTCGCTGTCTTTAGTGTTTTTTTGGGCTTTTGCGAGGTGATTTTTCTGTTTTACAAAGCGAAAAATAGCTGAAAAGTCAAGTTACAAAGGTAAAGATAATTGTGTGCATGCGAAGGTCATAAAAAGGCAATTAGTTCAGATAAAGAGGTGACTAATGGGATGTGGTCTTGAGGTAAATGTAACAGGATTAGTTATGTGCGGGAAGTTTGAAATTATATGTGAGAAATTTGTTTACATTTTACTTGGACCTGTACATTGCAGATGCCGTGAGAATATAATGGTTAAAGTCAAGTCTCTGTGTTATGTTTCATTATGAAACGTTCAATTGATAAAATATATGTACCAACATATTACGTAGTAACGCAATTTCACACCTAGTAAATGTAATTAATTTATTGGATTTGTTTGTCTAACTTTGTAGGCGTTAAATGGAAATATTTAGTGCAGGTCTGCTCAAGAGATTAACCTTTCCTATGTAATGAATGGGAAATGGGATGTTTTTGTATCAAACATTAAGTGTTCTTGACATTTTGTATATACGTAAAGGTAGAAAAGGTAAGTTTACCTCAGTACTGTTTATATTAAATTTCCGAACGAAAATTGCTTAAACACAAACACTGAAGTGCAAACTTAGAAATAACAAATGGGTGATTTAACATTCCACGAAGGTTACACCTCAAGTAGTAACTAATCAAAAGCAGTCCAAGCATTGTTCGCGTCTTTTCAATTTGACGTTGTTTGTTGAACTCTTTCCTTCGTAAATATTATTCAAACTGGCAGATGGGACAAACATAGAGAGCAAAGCCTTATTTGGTTACTTGTTACTTGTGATTAAGTGCTATTCACTGGGACTGGAGCATCTTGACCTCAACATGTACAGGACAGGGACACTTTCAAATATTTTCTATGTGCCACCCATTCTTCCCCAATGTAGGCACATGACATCCATATAGAGTGGCCTGTCAATTGATTGAGTACCCCAGAAGATAGCTTTTGTCACTTTGCTATTTGTATGTCGCAGGGAAACAACTCAGAAGAAAGATGTTTGTAAATATGATCAAGCCATCTGCTGAGGAAGCACTTCTTTAGCTACACTTTGGAACCCAGTGGTTGGTTTACTATAATCCACCGTCGGCCAATATTTGGTTACGGCAGCTTTGTTTGCAAAAAATGTAGATGCTCTGTAGTTAATATGTATGAATATTGCTAATCTGTGACCATTTCAAGCAAATATTCACTTGTTTCTAAGCAGCATGTGTGTATGTTTGATCCTCATGCTTTCAGCAATGAGGGTCTATGTATCGGACGAAATCTACATTTGTGTTCTGGGCCGCCATTGCAAAAAGTTGACTAGGACCAAACACCCACCTCCCCCTCCCGGACTGGGGAAAATGCATTTTCAGCAGATTTGGACTCAGTGTGAAAAGTTAGGGAAAAGTTGACCAGGACCCAGAATGCCAGAAAATGCATTTCTGACCATTTCAGACAGTTATAGGAAAGAGTCGGGGGAGGCATGAGGGTCAGTGCTCCTCATTGGGACACCTTGTTGTACATGTAGTTTTGCATGTATTTTTACGATTTCAATTAACTATCGTTCTTTGGAAGTTTACAGGCATATCTACTTTTGATTTCGGATGCATCAGGATTGGAACCTCGTGATGACCGAAAGAAGCATACTAATCCGCAAGGACATGGCGCGTCACTTCAAAGGACCATTTAAACCCAGACAAATAGGCCAATCCTTTGACCTGACCAAAAGCAGGCCCATTGAAGGACAAAATTCTCAGTCGGCGATTAACAACTTTCTTTGCGCTCTTTTTCCACAACAAAAAGACATCTCTGAACATTCATTAAAATTCTCAAAACTTTTTGAAAGGGAAACTTTCCAATAGCTACTGATGTGTTACACTGAATAGAATAAAACGTGTGAGACAGTAAACGGGAGTGGAACTCTTTTATCTCTTTGTTTTTAGTACAGATTAAAAAGTTTAAAGCGGTCACGTTTCCTATGGTCCTTTCATTTACGTTTTTTGTTTCTGTTTCATCTATATAGACAGAGATCTTCCCAATGTGTTGATTTGATTTATGGGACCATAGTAGTGCTTCCATTTGATTAAGTTCCCACAGTGATTAAAGAAAGCAATCAACGCTTCACTGTATCAAATTTGATAATCCAGCCACAGATAAGAGACCACTACAGCATGGGAAATCCTGCTAACAACATTATCATTTTGTGAGAATCTCATCTTAAACCATGTTATATTTCAATAACTCCTCTTTAGATATTCTATGCTCTACATGGATTGAATATGTTCAAATAGGCTCAGGAAAAGGCCCAGAGAGACTCCCCTCAATGGCATTCTGAAAAGCCTTCAAATTTGTCATTGGTTATCTTCAGAAAGCATTGGTTACTGATTTACTGCTGGTTGGCTAGAGAAATACCACTGATACCAAAGCAAAGTTTAGAAGATACAAGAAAATTCAGTTGGTAAACCTCTGCAGTGAAGCCAGGATGTCCTTGGTGCTGATAAAGTCTCATCCTTCAGCCTGATTAGACCATCACTCAAATCATGCAGTAGATTTTGTTGATGTGTAAATTGAACAAACAGAAAATAAGCCTCATCCTGTACTTGAGTATGTGAAGTGTGAATTCAGGTTTTGTTCAGCTTGAAAGGCTCATTGAGTGTTCTCTCTGTGTCCTGTTACACAGAACTTCGGCACAGGCTACAAATTGATGGAACTGATTTGGTTTCACACAACTATAAATTGTTGATTACATTATTAGGCGCAGAAGTATCGCTTTACACAACAAGGTAGCTTAACTTGTGAGTTTGTAAATCAGAAAAATGAATGGAGAATTGTAATTGGCATAAAGAGGACAAACACAACATATGTAAGATGGGGATTATCTAAGTTGATTGGTCTGGTAAGTTAGGTTAGCCTACAGTCGACATCCTAGGTTTGAGTCCAGTTCCTTTTTCCTGCATTTAAATTTGTAATGTGTACATAAAAATGGCACAATAATTCGACGTTGTAATACAAAGAACTATGAATAACAGAATGGAGGGCATTCATAATTACATACGATTTTATACTTAATTTAGAGAAGTGGAAACATTTTTGTCTTTTCTGGTTGTAGTACAGATTAAAACCTTCAAACCAGTCATTCTGTGATCCTTCAGTTTACATTTTGTATTGATCACAGGATGACATATGTAATAATTAATTAATTATATACAATTGTCATTTTTTACGACATGATACTTTACTGAGAGAAAGCGAAAAACTTTTGTCTTTCTTTTTGGTGTAGATTAAAAAGTTCAAAGTAGTCACATTTTTTGTTTCTGTATTGATTACAGAACAATGTATGATAAAACAATTTTTGTTGATTACGATACGATTATATTTTATTATGGCCTTTTATAATTCAGTATAAAATGCCCACTAATCAGTGTGTACATCTCAAAGGAGAAGAACGTTGGACAGAAATATAACCAAATAAGGTCAGGTTTGATCGGTCGTTTCTAATTGGGTGTTTGACCAGGGAGACCCGTGCAGCCGACATTGAATGACCTAGGAGAGATTATGTGTAAATTGTCTGCCCCAGTTCCCTAATAGCACCCCTAATCAGATCCCATTGGTGCCTGTTAATGTCACTTAGAGCAGGTCAATAGTTATGATATTTGTCATTTATGTAAGAAAAGAAACTTTAAGCTGCTGTAACACAAAACAATATGTTTCGGAGCCTCGCAGATTTTCATGATAGATACAATAAACGTTAACCATTCAGTCATCCACTCTCATGAGATATTATTTTAAAGGTCAGTTATTGTTGATCAATGCCGAATCTATTGATCAATAGTACTGATTGGATAGCCATTCATTCTGAACACGTTTTGATGAGTGTGGAATGTAATAATTCGCGTGCTAAATGGCCAGCCATTTGTAACTGTCTTATCTTATTGTCAGCAGGTACCAATTGCAGTGTAAAACTTCTTCCGCGATGCGCGCATTTCTATCATTTGACATTGAGAAGATTCAACTCAGTCAGCTGGAAGAGGAAATATTACGAGAAATCATGATTCCGGCGTCATTAGAAACAATTGTAATTCAAAGTGTGAAATCGTACATGACTTGTACAAAGGACAAACTCTTAGGGTTTACGCGGGATATTTGTCTTGTCCACATGTGCTTACTTCGATAGAAGCTCGACTGATTTAGAAAGGACACTTTCCTGTTACACAGTGTGTTCAAATAAATGCCAATCAATGATAAGTGAATTAGGACCTTGCCTCATGTGTATGTAGATTTAATTCTGCGGAATCTGGATTAATTTGTTAGAATACCTCTTTAGCACTCAGAAGCAAGTGAATGAAGTTTCTCTAATAAACTGTGTCATAAGGGTAAACGGTTTTTGCTTGACCAGCAGTAGCAATAGAATGATAGTAAAAGAACTCTTAGTTTTCAAGCCTGTGAATAGGGACCTCAATTTGTACGAATATCTCCGAAAATATCTTTACGTAAAGAACATCCGTAAGTTCGACGCTTGTGTTGCATGTGTTGATATCCTTTGTCAATCTAAAGTGATAATAACGTTTATGTAATTAACCAAAAAAGTTATAAACATTATAACTGCGAAACAGCCGGGAAAATTATTTCCCTTAAAAAGCATCGTTTTCTAACTACTTTTTTCCTTGCAAATATTCATTACATTTATTCATTCTGACATGGACTGTAAATTGCACTTAACCAAAACAAGATCGCAGTTGCGTTTTGCTTCCTCAAATGCCCTTGAGGGAACGCACGCAATTACGTTTCTATCACTTACAATATCTGGTGCTGAATTCTGATGCATGTGCCTTGCATACGATGAATTCACAGAACCTCAAGCAGTTTGTTTTCTTTATTGATCTTTGATGTTTTGTTTAATTGTGTCTGTTGCTCATTTTCTTTGAGTGTGCTTCCATCTAAATGAGGAATGTCTAGGCGTGTGCTTTTGGGGGATTTCCATACCCAAGCATTTTAGGATGCACGATGCAAACTTCAGGTCAGAGAGGATTCAAGATGGATCAGAAAACATTGATACTAGGGATATAGATCGGTTTTGTTTATTTTAAGGCATGCGCTGGTCCTTTGTCCTGTTCATGCTCATCATGTGGCTGTGCCGTTATTAGATGGTGATAAACACGTATTTTGTATTAAAATTAAAATAAAGATGAAACCGACCAAGAGAATGATCTACACAAATTGCAGCAACCAAACGTTTCAACCAAGAGAAACAATGCGTGGTCAAAATTTCAAAACAATGTCCTGTGAACCATTTAGAATAAAAAAAGATATGATGCAATGTTTCCTGTTCTCTGAAAATTATGACCTGTAGATTTTGTTTAAATTAGAAAATGTACAGAAGTGAGAAAGAAACATGATTTTTAAAAAGTAACAAAAAGTGAGTTCTAACTCGATCTATTGGTGCAGTTTCTAGTCTATTATGATACTTGTCTACCTAATCTCACCTGAAAATTTGCAAAATCCATAACTAGTGTAACTCTTCAGAAGGAAGATGCTGCGAAGTAAAAGATAAGGTGAACAACTGATTAGTGTACCAATTTAGAAGCATGAAAGTGTAAAGAGATTGAAAACTGTGTTTTGATATATTTGTCGTGTAGGAAAGAATATGCCATCAATATAAACTGAGATATGTGGCTCAAGTGCAAGATCAAAGTATTTCCTGTTGATATGGACACTTCCTGAAGCCTAAAAACTACATTGTAGGGTATTGTAATGAATAATGATGTTACATTCATTTTGTAAGTGTAGTTATGCAGTCATATTATGTGTTTTCACCTTTAAAAAGAGAACTGAGGCTCCCGGTTCGTAAGATAAAACAAACTCAAGTCTAAAACATCTGCTTAAGATCTGTACTTACCAATGTTTAACAGAGAACAGCTATAAAATCCATATGTACAAAGACTGTTGCAGCTTTACTGAAGTAACTGGCATTCCAGCCAACAAGTAAGAGTTCAATACTTTAACCAAGTGTTCATGCTACTTTTTATCTGCTAATTCTATCCTACTGCAAGGCTAAATATTGCCAATGTAGCAGAAAGGTATGTTAAGCAATATAGTCCATATGTGATGCAGTTGAATAACTTGCCTCTTTCTTCAGTTTCTGCATCGGTGGTTGATCAAGTCCCAATGTTCCCAACAGTTGCAGTTACAGAACATTTTCACTAGTATCTATTTTGTAATCTTCAATGTCAGGAAGTTCCTTAGCACACAACAGACAAAAGTACTGTTAGAGGAACAGCCATCTCTCATCCTTGCTTCTTGGCAGTGGTAGGCAATCATGCATGGAATGGCATAATTTTCCCACAATCTTTTAAACAGCTTCAGATCTCAGTCCTTGTTCGCACCCACATCACTCAATGCACTGGTCAAAATGTACAGTTTTGAATGCAAATATCTTAAAATCACATCTGGTTGTATCTGTGAATTTCCAATTAATGTGAAGCAGTGAGACCAATCTGTACAGAGTAATAGAGTATTTGGTATGGCCATTGTATTGATTTGATAATGAAGCATTCATGGACTAACAGAGTGGCAACTGCAGCAGGGCTCTCTTTGAGTTTACCACCAAGAAAAGCTTTCCCATTAGTCCACAGGCAGTCAAGAAAGTTGCATCAAAATGCCAGTTATAATTTATGAGTAAAGCAATGGAATTGCTGGGAAAGCCTGACTGTACAGCACCACCTCCTTGGAGTGATGCAGTCAGATTTCTGATTGCTGTCTTGGGGACCTCACTGTGTAAGAAATTGTAAACCCAATGCAACACTGGATTACATGGATTTGGCAGCAAATCAGATTTGCAAATAAAATACAAATACTGTACTAACGTTACCTTGCATTAGTTGGAGTCATATCCAAGGTATACAAAACCACACTGTTTAAACGAATGCTAAAATAGCCCTCTTATTGTACAAATTTTAGATATGGGCCTTCAGTTTGTCACGAATGAAAACTTCAAAATTTACAAAACTCATTCGATTTATAAAGTTTGAAATTCATAATTACGTAATTCCGTCTTAAAGTTTCTGGAAAATTGTCTAGACCACTTTACACAATTTCAGTTTTGTGCAGTAATTGAAAACATAATAACGCTTATTGAAATGCAGGTTTACAAAGTTCGAAAAAACATCCACGTACTTCAATGTAATTAAATTGAAGTGGCTAAATGAAGTTAAAACTTAGTAAGGTAGATTGACCTGTGTTGGGACATGTATACAATAGCTGCTTCCCAAATACCTTTCATACGGTGCCCAGCCACGATTCTGTTAATGGTTGTAAATTCATTTCGTGAGGATCAATGTTTGTGTTACTTGTCAATGTGCCCTGTCAATTCTATTTCAATCATTTGGATAGAATTGCAGCACACCATGTCATAGGGTCACCTGTAAACATGCCTTTGTTCATTGTCCAAGATTTCACCTTCCTGAAGAAGCTTGTATGAGCTCCTCGAAGCAACAGTAGAAATACAATTAACTGATCCTGAAATACTGAGACCATTTCATGGGTCAGTTATTGATGATCAATTCGCAATCAATTGATCATTACTCCTGATGTGAGTGCTTTACATTCACAACATGTCCTCAGTTGTAAAAACTCATGCGGTGTAGTAAAATTTACTTTGTGATGATGTGCGTGTTTAATTTCAAGTTCTATTGAAACATTTCACTTTTCATCAGCTTCAAGTCGCATAGCTCATTTGAAAGGCTTACAAAAACGTAAAAGCGCCCTGATGTTGAACTTGTACAGTTTATGGTCGAACTGCACTTGAGTAATTGAAAGTTAGAAATAGTTTTTAGAAGAAGTTATGTATGCATCTAGACATTGCAGTGTTAGGAACAATAGGCTTAAAACCATAACTGAATGACGCAATTAGAATGAAGTAAATAAGAATGACGTAATATTATTTTATGGCGATTACAGTAATCTGCCCATGACGTCATTAATTTACTTTGATTTACATTGGCATTGACCTTTAATGGCTGTTTAGTAAGTGACAAACAAGTATGTTAGCAGCGATAATTTGGTAAGGGAATGCGTTTAGTAACAGGCATCTCCTGACAACATGATGCGTTGAGTAATATGCATTTTGTGTTTGAATCGTCATACAAACTTTGAAGAAATGTTTTATTTTTGAGCAATTTTATTTGCGTAATGCTGTCCCTCCAAATGTTATTGAAAAGTATTCATATCTAGTAAATGTTTTTAAAAATGTTCAAATATTTCATTTTTAAATCGAAATTCAGAAATAAAAAAATCTGTCTGTAAGTATGTGTTCCACGTGTGTTGTTAATGTTTGTGTTAATAATGTTAATTAATACTGAAGGCGTTCGTTAAGCATTTGGGTAACCTTTATTCTGTATTAGAGGAAATTATTGAAAGTGTGTATGATTGACTGTGACAGTTGAAAAAAAGAAAGGACTACAGACCAAAATACAAAATGGTGAAGATTATGAAAAATAGAAATGTTTATCCTATGTATAAGTCTAGGCTCCTATTCTAGTACTATTATCACTCGTGTCTATCTAATCTCACCTGAAAATTAGAGAAATCCATCATAACTCATGGAGCTCTTCAGAATAGAGATGAAGAAAGATTCTGTGAAGTAAAGAAAGTGAATGATATGAAGTAAGAAACGATGTGAGTTGCAAAGAAGTTAAGCGTGAATGCATTTGTTGGTTTTATTGCTTTGATGAACAAAGGGCCTTTGTTGATCATGATTACGACGTAACCAGAGGGAATGTCACAATGAACAATATGATTACCTATAAATAGAAAGATATATAAGTTGTGCAGACAAGGCAATTTAACAAGACTTGATTCAGAGAAAGATCAAAAGTATTGAATAGAGGTAATTGTGCTTACACAATGCTCTACATGACTATGTATTATTCATAATCTGATATCAATCTCCAATTATGTCAGGATTTCCATAATTGAAATGTTGCTTTGCACTAATTAATTGATGTGAGCTGTAATAAAATATAAACATTTGTGTTCCATGGAATTCAAATGAAAATTGATATTTATGAACTTAATTTAATTTCACTGTCATTTCTGCAGCAGAAATCTGTGTTATGTTTTGATTATCCAGTGTGTAGTTGTGTTCGTCTGATCAGTACTGACACCAGAGTGGAACTAAGCATTTGATATACATCTGTACTTACCAATCATTAACAGGGAACAGCTATAAATCCATATGTACAAAGACAATTACAGCTTTACCCGAAGTAACAGTGGCATCTCAGCCAACAAGTAGCAGTCCCAAGCTTATCCAAGTAAAGTTTTTATTGCCTAACTTGTGATGCTTAGTAAAAAGTGTGGTTCAGCATCACTAATAAGTAGGCAAAGAAAAAGGCATGAAGTAGGCCCAGGTTGAGGTTGATGAGTGTACTAAACCTTGGTTACATCAGGATCGTAACCATGGGATCTTTGCAAATCTTCTACCTCAGCTGGAAGGAAACATAACAGCTTTGGTACCAACACATCCAACGCACAGAACTGTCTTCAGCGGGGACCTGACTCACAGGAAGTTCCAGAACACTGACACCGCGGAATCCTGTAGCCTGGAACCACAGAGGTTGATCTTATGTGATTATTCCCGTTATATTAACATCCATCTCTCATCACTGCTTCATCCCTGTGCTGCACAGATTGAGGAGCCACATCCAACAGTGAATACAGCTTCATAAACCTTCCCCCTCCTGTAGCCAAGCACTGTTGTTGAGAGGTACAATTGATGAGTAAACACACAGAGGAAGCCAAGCCCTTTGGCAATGTAGTGAGACCAAGATCCTTCAAACTCGAGACAAGTTTTGGTCAGCTAATACTTTGGTAATGTAACAAATGCCTGAACTTCCCAGTTGGAACACGGCTGTGTTATTTACGTTCAGTTCGAAGATTGCTGTGTTTTGAGCAGTCGGTACCTATCTTTGGTTTCAGTAACATCTTGGTAACAATAGTTACTGTTACACAATGAATCTTCAGCATACCATTAGTTGCATTTGTACCGATTTGCAACTAATGAACCAACCGTTTGACACTTCTGCAATGTTTCTGTAGTTTAAAAGAATCTATTCGCCAAGTGAAAGACTTGACACCCGGAATGCATATGAAATCATTAAGCCGGACCCGTAGGGACCCGGCTTAGACACACGGACGAAGATTGCAGGCAGTTTGGTTTGTATCTCGGGAACAGACCCCCCCC
>JBCAUI010538538.1:0-10938 GCA_038406195.1 Haplosyllis anthogorgicola
CGTCCTCATCCTGGGGGGGGGTCCATCCCGCAACACCTCGTCCTCACTTTTTGAACTCGCAGCGAAACCACCTTGCCGTCTATAGTAGTCTATCAACGCAAAGCGTGATAGACTAATCAGGCTGGTAGTTCCAGATGTTACCACTAAATTGTTTTGAATGAAAGTATTCGAGGTGTTCAATGTCAGTTGTGTGATGTTCTATTGCCTTCGTTCGCTTTTGCCTTATTGAAATACATTTGATCTAAGTGGTGTCTGTGTCTCACATTTGCTATTTTCATCTTTTGAAATATGGAGTGGCTATTTTTAATCTTGACCCCGCTTATTGAGAAGACTACTTTATCAGTATTCGGACGGGAAGAAGCATCACATCATTGATTATATTGACATTCAGGAAGCAGCCATTTGAACGGTGTCCTCCAGGGGTTTAATCGCATGTAAACCCACAAGTAGTGATTGTTGTGTTAAATTTACCATGCGTTTTACAATTTCCTTTGTCCGTAGATAACATGCCTGTCATAATCATAGAGAAATGAGATCTGTTATGATTGTCTGGGAGAAGCTTTTTGTTACCTTTGTTATGGTGAATGTCTTCAGGGTTTCTCAGCAGAGCTTTAACGTTTGTATTCATCTTGAATATCAATGAAATCAAATTACCTAGATAGAATACTAAGCTACCTGCTGGAATCAGGCAACCCGATTAAATATTTGATGTTGGGTTATTGCAGTCAAGAATGTGTCTTTCATTTGATGATATTTTGAAATTCAAAAATACTTTCAGAAAAAAGTGTACCAAATGGTATCTCGTGCATTCAGGCTGTGTACGAAAATGACTTGCATATTGTAACGCTTCAGGAAATAAACCTTCTCCGTACTTTCGCTGGATGACTTTCTCTTTTGCACAACAGAAGCAAGACAGATCACTCTGAGAGTTTGAAATTAGGGCAATTGTAATCATCTTGAGCTAGAACAGCAATTTGGACGGAAGTCTTGGCTCTTTCAATTTCAAGTTGATTTTCTACGAATCAAAAATTTCTTTACTCTGTAATCAAGTTTTGACAGTTACACATTGAGTACAGCTGACAGAGCACCCCAGGACCTGTCACTCCACCATACATGGTACCGATGTAGATTTCTATGCTTTCTCCAACCTCATGTGCACTCCATTGTGACATTTTTGGGTGGGCGATCTTTTTTCAAATTATTTTGTTCAAAAGTTTTTTTCCCTTTTACAAAAGGCCAGAACGCAAGAATTCCTGGCAGATGTGTGCACAAAGGTAGATATGCCTGAAAGTTAAGAATCCATGCGTATATTCATTAATAAAATCTATTGGATAGGCATGATTGGTAAACAAATGTCTAGCTGTCATAGATGAAGTCTCTTCTGGTCAAATCCTGTCATTCATGCAAAAGATTGAATTTCGTTTAATTAAAATCCTGATTAATATTTGAATTAAAGTCCAATTAAAATAAAATGACAAAATGGAGAAATTAGATCAAATATTCACTATTTAACAATAAGGAACATGAACATCCCTGTTAAATAAACACAAGCAAGAAACTAATTACCTTTTGTATAATTGCGAGTTTTCAAACTGGCCTTTTAAATTAAAACTGTGATGCGAATTATGTGATTCCTTATCGTGTAATAATTCTTGGCAAGAGGATATGGTGTTTTACCCTTTCAATAACGCTTGTTCCAGTCTGTGTCATTAACTTCCCGTCTACAGGTGTTATTCTAATTTAATGGAGGTAGTGAATTCTCTGGTCGGATCATTCAGAACAAAATGCGTCAAGACGTCGAATAAGTGTAACGAAAAATAGTGGACGATCGTTGTATTATAAATAGAACCATAAACTTGTGCTGACAAGATGATAAAGAAAGCAGTGCATGTTCAGAAGTACAAAATCTTGCACACAACATGTTTAGTGAGCTGTACTCTTGAATAGAGTAGCTCATGTGAATTATATTTGGTCTGATACGTTTATTGACAGGTTTCAAGTCCAAATTCTACTTGACTGATGATTTCAATCCGACTCGATATAAACTGATCCGCCTTTTTGACCTGAGGTATTAAGCGTAACTCTGTCTATTCCCTTTACGAGAAGGTCGTTCCGATAACAGTTTATCAATGTTCTACATTAAAATTTTATATCAGGATATACATTAAAGGTCGCTCAAAATGAGCAAAAACAGCATCGTTCAGTGTCTGCCATGTGCAAATCAGTAATAAATTCAGGCTTTGAGTGCTTGTACCATAACACTAAGGACTAGCCCTTACTTGTACCGTGGGCGAATGCGGGAGGGCAATATTTTACTCCTGTCTGTGTCTCTATGCCAGTGTCTGTTCTGGTGTCCGTAGGTATGTGTGTGTCTGCCTGTACAAACTTTTACTTTTGAGCTGCTTGACCTAAAACTTCCTCTTCTGTTATGGCGGTACGTTCCAGAACAAATAGGTCAGTTTATCGCGGTTCGATGTTCTAGCATTTATGAGAAAAACACAAAGCGGGCAGGACCCGCGACTAAAAGGCATTCCTGGCGGTAAGATTCATTCAACAGAGTGACTAGAAGAATTATGTATTTTAAGTTCAAACAAGCCTACCGTTACTTATTTGAAAGAAAGTGATTCTGCAATCTTTAACAATCCTCAGAAACGCTAACTGCGGATAGACTGAAAATGTGACACTCTCGATTTGCAACAAAAACAATCACTTCAAATTAAAGTTGAGAAAGAGCTGGACACAACCATTTCGCAGTGTGTTTTTACCAGATGCTTGTGATATTTCTGGTGACCATTTGATGAAGTGATCTGGAACATGAATTTACCATATGAAATGATATTCATCTCTTTCACATTATCTTCATGACTGCACTTCACTTTGAATCTAAAATCAATATAATGATACAGAGGACAATTTCAGCCTAACCTGTCCTTCTACAATGGCTCCAATATTCACTATTTGAGAGATTTTTACTGCAGTTGAACACTTTTAAGATTCCTTTTGGGAATCGTAAAAAAGAGCAAGCAGCAAATTTAGTAATGGAAAATAACTAGTGATATCTGGAATCTGTCCTGTAAATGTCTATTGAAAATGTGGACTACTTCTGCAACCATCATGTTCAGAATCTTACATCGAATATCTCAGAAAAATGTTCTTCCATTGAATTGTATAAATTCAATATCGTTATTTTCTAATCCATATTATTTACGATATCCGGGATTGATTTGGTTACTGCTAACATCTTTATTTACGTGTGAGTGTTAACTTGAGTGGCCATAAGGTGCTGAAAGAAGTTCCATAATGACATAATTTGTCCTCTTATCAAATCACAGGCAAAATATTTTATGTTAATGAGTTCCCGTGCAGAGCAACGTTAGAAACAATGAATCACAAGTAAAGTATGGCTCCAAATTACTGGGATACAACGATAGCTTTCCGGGGCTTGGCCCGCGTTGATAGTTTCAATTAACAAGTATTATCTTTATATTTGAATACGCCAAGAAGCGTTGAATGACATGTGATGGTGCAGAAATTCACCCCAAGGCTGACCAAAGTATGTGCAACGGTGAAACAAATATAATTAAATCCTCGAATATTTTAAATCGGATAGGATTTCTCTACGCACGCAGTCATATAATAAAGATCTAATTTTAGATAGTCTGATTAGCTTTTTTCATGACTTACAACATTTATGAGCGAACCTGACCCGCAATGTTAATACAGGTGTTAATGTTACTCCATTTATTCAAGTGAGTCAATCCTACTGTGTATTCAGACTTTGATTTACAGACAAATGGCTAAGTCAATTGACACCTCTGTATTATCTTGCAGTTGTCGCTATTTAGCTTGTTATTAGCTTGATCCAGAATAATAAAAAAAGCAATTGGTTTGCTATAAACCGAGAAAGGATTGAAATTTATTTGGACAAACAAAATACATGTTGCCTGTTGAAGTTCTCAATCTAAACTGAATTTGAATTTTGTTGTTTGTAAGAGCTTGGGAAATGCTTGCATCTGATTGGCTGATAGGCTAACAGCTTCCTGCAGATGTGCCTGCAAGCATACTGCAGCCACTATTACCGGGCTCAATCTGTTGCAAGCCCAGATGTAATACAACCTCTAAGTCAATAGTGCACAAGGTTGTGTTTGTACCCATCTAAATTGAGTCTGATGTGTCTAGTTTAGTGCGACTTTATGTGCATATCATGTTTACATTATAAACATTGCAGATAAACCGTTTTGTCCATGGTGATTTGTTACAGCCTAATCATAAGTCTCCATGTCCAAATTGGCAATACAAATTTTCAGTCACATAGATCAACATAATTACATTTAAATTTTATTGGTTCATTGACCGCAAGTGATAATGATGAGATGCAAATTGTTCTGAGAGACAGATAAACAGTTGATGTTACTCCATTAACAGTTCTGGTCGAAGGCGTTCCGTGGATGTTACAATTTCACGGAACGTTTAATATTCCTTATAAAGATGTAGCGCAATTACTATGAAGTGTTAACTACAGGATAACGCGTGTGTACTACCATCAGCATGGAAATGTGACTTAATTTGCCCACGTGATAACCAACCAAATGGTACACTAAGAGTATTCAGCTGTATTTTCAATAAGAGGGTTTTTTTTGTGGTGGGTCATGCAGTGTTTCACTTAATATTATGAATATAGGGAATATTTATATTAGGATGCATTTAAAACACGAAACATCTTTTTGAACTGCGTTTGATTTATTTAGAACACAGTTAAAAATCCTTTGCTTCCGACGAGTATGACATCCTTAGATCATTCCCAAGACCGTTAACTTTTTCAAATTTGATTAAATATAATATTTCCATGGAAACATCGCAAGCAACACCAAATTAAATCGTACATTTGATGAAACTACATAACCATTTCCTTTGTACTATTCTGCGACAATTAACTGCTGTGTGCCAGGAAGTGCTCTGACTTTCACGCAACTTTATCTCCTGAGGTTTGAACTTCATTGTTACAATCGTCAAAATCAATTGTGCCTTAAGGATAAAACTTTGGTGTGTCACTGATAAGTTTAAGCATGTTACTGAAATCTACAACTTTATCTGCGCAGACAACTTGAATGAGATGTGGATGAGGGAAATTGAATATCATATCACATTGTATTGTTCGATGTTCCATTCAATTGGAATCTTACATCACACTTTTCAAATTGTTGAATTACTATCAAGACGAGGTCTTTACTCTCTCTCGAGCAAGACATCTCCATTGAGATTTACTTCACATGGTATACAGACAAGAAGGCAATCATCAAAGTCAAGCATGCTTATGGTAATATTGTAGATCTGTCATGATAAGTCAGATTTCTTTTCAATCATGTTGTGAAGAACATTATAAAACTAGTGCAAAGGTATGTTTGTGAAGGAAACTATTTAAGGTTAACCAAACGGCAGATGAGCACCTGAAAAATATTTTCCATTCAGTGAAAAAAGACAATATAGCTTTTGATATTTCAGCAGTTAATTCATACCATTGATGTTCAGATGTCTAATCAATGGATTAAGAAATTATTTAAACTCTCACCATACAGATACATTTCTAGAAATACCAGTGTTTTAGTAAGTGGTTCGGTCAAATTTGAACTTCACACGGCAATAAATGGTATGCCATGCTTTAACCTGGTGGTAATTTACGAGTGCCTATTCTCATATACATTGCCTTATTGACACAATTTGGTACCGAATTCTCCTTGACTGATTATTCTCCATCCTGAGTTAATAACTCCAGATCCACCTTTTGAACTGAGCTTCTAGCACTACAAGTAGTTCCTCAACAGAAAGACCTTATTTGTGGATATGTGGGATAAAAATGAATGGACCTGTGAGTTGGGAGCAGCTCATAGCCGGGCGTTTAAAATTAGTAAATTGAAAAGAGTTCCAGTAAGGATCATGACGTGTGTCTCTCTATTCAATTGTAAATTTAAATTGAAGAAAATATGATATGCTAGAAATATTCATCACCGATTTGATTTTTGATGCATCACATTTTGCAGATGATGTGAACGGCTGCTGTGACTATGAACAAAGCGATCGAATTTCTGTGTGCAACGCAAGTTGTGTTTGGAGGTTTTAGATTCCAAAAGTAAAAAAAACCCCCTGCCTTCTGCAGTCATTTACATTGCATCAGTATTCATGACAAAAATGAGGGACGTAACATTCCGGTTGCAACAGTCCTTCGGTTTTTTACATATAATTTCCTTCTTTACACTTTCCCTAAGTCAAAAATCAATGTGATGATTTAAATCAACTTGACCTGCGATGTCAGAAATTCACTACTGTTTAACAGAGGTTATTGATCTGTACAATTACAGTAAGATGGTGTGCCATCTGATAGCAACCCAGATGAAACTACAGTTGCTTGTTTTACCGCTTAAAGGAAAGATAAATAGATTTTAACCGTTTGCCACTTGCAGAAGGTTTTGTGTCAGCAATTGAAGAAGTGCACAGATTTACCCTCATATATCATAGTGATTAAATTCCCTGCAATGCGGTTTGTAATTTTTGCTCGTGAATCAGTTCTGAGTCGCAGCTTTAATGCACGACCAATTATCTAACTGTAATTTGACTAAACCATGCTGTCCAGAATTACAGGTGAAATAAAGACGCTGTTTCAAAACGTTGAAAACCTTTGGTCCAAATCATTGAAAATTCCTGTTTTCGATACGCTACATGATTACCGAGATAACTAAGTCATTAAACAATGTTGATAAAAGAAAAAAAACTGAGTACGTCTAGGGTGATCTTTCATTTATTTTAATGCGAGGGTTTTATGCTGAGACAAGGGTGCTTCAGAACCATTAACCGTTGATTGCCATTAGTAGAGATGTACTTTTCATAGTCCGGCAAGGGAATAGGAACATGGAAGAGCCATCAGCTGTAAGACTAGAGAACGTGACTCTATCTGCGCTGAGCTACAATTACCCACTTCATTCCACGCCCATTATCTCATACCGGCTTAGAAAGCAATCGAACTCGGTCAGACCAGACTGAGATGATTTTGGTTGAAATTATTTTGTACTAATTATATACTGTTTAAAAATGACCAATTACGTACTACAATGACAGTAGGAATTTTAAGGAATATTTAGTCATGTTGTACGTTAGGATTTATCTCAAACTGAAATCTAAAGAATTTTTTCTTTTCTCATAAATAATAAATTGCCTGTTTGACATTTGGTTCCGCTTAACAGTTTGCTCATCGTATCATCGTATAATTACACAAAGAACAGCAATTAACAGAAATCGAGTAATTCGTTTCAAGTTCACAGCTTCATCCCTCGGGATCCTTCTGTATCACAGTAGGAAGTAAACATCCGCGAAATGTCCTTCAAGCAGTAGGTCATCAAGACTCAAATATTACAAGTTAAGGCGTCGTTATCAGAACAGTCAAACAGGAATATATAAACAGAAAAGTCATTGAACAATACGGATTGTATTATTTACAAGAATGGCAAGCGATTTAAAGTCACTGCAAGATTTTGTATAATAATAACATAACTTAGCTTGACTAAGTTTGTGTCTTCAATTGTGTTTCAAAAATGTCCATACAGTCAAGAATGCCTCAATTGTACAGGGTGATAAAAATTTACAGGCAAGAATAGGTGTTGTGTAAGTTGAAATCTACTCTGGTCATGTAGAACAGTCACTAAGTGTACCCTAGAAAAATGCCGGTCAATATATGTTTTTCTCTGAGACAACGGAAATCGTGCACAAGTAATGTCGAGACCTCGATGCCTTAAATGGTCTGTAGTCACTGAGGTATCCCGTACCATTTCCATAGATGAAGCCTTTATGATTTCACGTAGTACATATCCTTACATTATATATCTTTTATCACTAAATTGGTTTCCAAAGAAATTATTCCAAGAAAAGGAACATCAACAAAATTATCAAATTGATAAAACGTATTATCGAAAGGTCATGGATCAGTAAGCCTTTCTCGCTTTAGGAAACCTTACTCTCGTCGACTGGAAGTAACTTAATTTCTCTCAGGCCTAAAGAAGATATTCAAAGTTCAAAAAACGGGTTTAAGTGATATCTCAAAATTGGATGCTCTGTATAAATTATAATATCAATTCCTGTGATTGATTTCAATTAGACACAATAACATTCTATACTATATCTTGTAATTGAATAAAAGGGCCTACTGGTCTTAAAATGAACAGTCAATGAACAGACATTTAATCCTGCAATGTTGTCTTGAAAACACTTTAAAAGTATCAACTTAATGAATGACCATTACCTGTTGGTTAAATAACTTGACTGACGTAAGAGGAAACCGGGGACTTCTCAATGGAAGTGGTTTTTTGTAATGATCAGATAAAACAATACCATTAGGTATCAATTGAGATTCTGGTGATTGGATGCTGTCTCTTGATTAAAGGCTGAGAAGCATAGTTTGCCAGAGGTTCATTGTGATAAAAAGCTTTATGTTCTTCTTGCAGTTTTACATCAGTAGAAATACATCAGAATTATTACTATTTCTTTGATGCGTAAAATATCACAACCTTGCTTTCTCCTGCACCAACATTTGTATTATTTGCACTGGGTTTATTTAACAACATGATCAAACAGGAATTCAAGTAAAATTGTTTGATTACAGTCGGAAATATGAGGCATGATCAGTCATTTTGTAAAGGACCCTTTTCTGTAAGGTCAATACATGGCAAGTATCTTCAATGTTAAGCGTGTATTTTATAATAAATTTCAGTCCTACTAAAATAAACCGATCCATCAAAATTAAAGATAACCGTAAAGTGCCGTGTCACAAATAACTGATAAGTATAAGCTTTTTCAATCTCCAAGTAGATGAGTTTTAACATTTCTTCATCTTTCATCTTTCGATGTGGGGGTCTATACCTCTAAAAAGATTTATTCCCTTCTTCAAGTTACCCAAAGTTGATGATTGAAGCCAAACTACGATGTCATCCTGCAAGCTAATCATATTAAAGATAAGCAACACAAGAGTAGTTTTTGATTAGTAAATGGCATGCACAATGTGTATATTGTAGAACTTTGTAAATTTTACTTCGAATATCTAATATTTATGACGGTTCGAGAAATAAGTTCAGAATTATGTGTACAACATAGTTTTTTTACGCGGCTATTTTTGAACATGATTCCACAGGATGTAAGCAAGTTTTCCCCTACCTCGACCCCATTCTTGTCAGTAAGAATGTCATCAATCAGGGTTTGTCATTACATTAGGGATATTAGACTTGGTAAGGTTAACAATGATCTAGAGAGATGGAAGAGCACGCGGCACTCTAATAACATGCCTGTGCAGGTCTCTTGTACACACGTTGTACTAGGATGAGATGCGCGCCAGCTCATTTGTGCCCCACGCTCCCCATCCAAGGATGAAATGCATGCCCTCAATTGGAGCACATTCCAACCATGGCTGGGATGCACACCAATCGCATTTCATCCCTGGGCTGAAATACAATCTCTGGGATCAAATGCACACCCTCAATTGAACTTTAAACTTCAAATAGACACTTCAAAGTGCATAAAAGTGATGAAATTCCTGGTCGTACACTGTGAAAATAAACTACTCTTAACTGTACCCCCAAGAGTTCACCTTTGATTTTGATTAACTCATGTCTATAAAAATCACCTAACACCATACATTTCCACATTACAATCATGGAAACAGACGAGGTAATACCACCATCACAAGACTCAACAAAATCACTACAGAATTCGACATTATTACTCAAGAATAGTCCGTTCAGTGATGTTTGCCAATACTACATCAACTATTTTAAATCTCCTGAGGCTGATAGAGTATACCCACCATTTGTTAAAAACAAAGTTGAAAAGCATGCATTCAGATCTCGACTTAGGTCAGTCAAATATGACCCAGGGTGAAACAAAGTCTTCAAAAAGCACATTGATTCAATGGGAATAGGTATGTTGAATATAATTATTCTTGGACGTACAGTCCTTTCATATTATAAGTTATAATTGTACGCCCATGACAAAATAGTAAAATAAATTTTGGTCATAAATTATGGTCATACAGTATTGAATTTGTACTAAATACTAGTGTCCGCCCATGACAACTTATGTGTACGCACATGAATTTTTTTTTAGTCAAGTGGATTCCTTGCATCCCTGATGAAGCTGATCACTGGAGACTTATCAGAGAATGCCATGAGGGTACAGGTAACTCCATAGAAGCAAAATCTATGAGTGGCCACTTTGGGAGAGATAAAACATGTTCCCTACTTGCCAGCAAAGTCTACTTCCCTGACATCAAGAATAAAGTTGCTGCTTTCATCAATAGCTGTGAACCCTGCCAATGTGTGAAAGCTGGTAGCAAGTATGACAAAGGGGGTGATAAGCTGAAATCCATCCCTGTACCCCATGAAGTATGGAGGCAAATTGGCATTGATTTAATTACGAATTTACCAGTTACTAAAGAAGGGTACAACACCCTTGTCACCTGTATAGACTACAAGAGCAAATGGGTTGAATCCAAGCCCCTCAAAGGTAAATTTGCTGATGGTGTTGCCCAGTTTATGTATGAGTGCATCTGTCATCATGGAGCAGCCAAAATCCATATATCAGACCAGGGCCATGAATTTGTCAACAGTGTAATGGACATGTTTTATGATTTGACCAAAATAAAACACAACATAACATCTGCCTACCATCCCCAGGCAAATGGAGAAGTTGAAAGATTCAATAGGATGACCCAGGAGGCTTTTTTAAAGACCCAGGAGAAATTTAATCTCCAAACTACAGAGGCTTTCCAGAAAACTGGGGAATTTCACAACAGAGTAAAGGAAGAACCTGACTGGGCCCAGAAACTTGACAGTATCCTTTTTGCATACCGAGTCAGAAAGCAAGCCTCTACCAGATTCAGCCCTTTCCAAATGATGTATGGCC
>JBCAUI010538549.1:0-10938 GCA_038406195.1 Haplosyllis anthogorgicola
CCTTTACAATTTGCATAAAAATGCATTTTTACACTAAAATCACCTTTGGGGGGCCTCCTGAGGTTTCCAAGGTCCCAAGGGTGTCTAATTGAGCAAAGGGAGCGCAGCACTCCCCTAGGTACTGAAAGGGTTAAAAAGAAACTTTTCTCGGGTTGGCCCCTGTCCCTGTTAGTACCTATTTCGGGATCCGCTTCTACGAAGACTGACGATTTGTAAGAAAAATCTTACCAACATTGCTAAATAAAGTATGTGGAGATAGTTGCATGTATGACGATGTAGTTCGCAGGTGAAGCATGATTGATAAAGGTAATAGTTTACTAACTGCTTAAATCCAAAGCCGATTAGCCGAAGTTCTTGACTTTGGTGTATTGATGGTACTTGTGGCCAAAGTGTTTGGATTTGGCGGATCATTTCGATCAGATGTAGCTGTTCAGTCTTGGTCACTGACTTAAAGTGAATTGAGATCATGTGGTACCTTGGTTGAAAGATGTTCGCCGAAAAATATTTGAAAACAGGCTAGTGTTTCGTTAGGCGATTTAAAACCGATTATCGGAGGCGATCACACAGCTTTTACGTGTAAATTCCTCCGATGTTTTTAAACCGCGGCCCAATGTGTTGGTTCGTACCTCATTCCCAATGACTTTAAAATATTCACTTCGGTATTCTCTTGAACATGTCTGTTACTTGTTATCATTAGTTACTGTCGATTTTGTGAAGATCATATGAGTATTGTCTCGTTCAGTGTGTAGATCAAATAATAGAATTATTCGCAATTGAAGATGACATGTCACGTTACCTTTTTAGCTCAAGAGACTTTATTTAATGTGTTTTACCTTTATGAACTTCACCATCTGTGGTCTGTATTAATAACTGATCACTCATTATCTTTTTATCAGATACGGAATGAGGAATTGTGCATTTGCTATTGACACTGTATGTCGGAGTAAGAAATCTATGAGAAAGTGCCCACATGTTAATGTTTGTTTGTGAAGAACAATAATGAAAGTGTTGCAAATGATCAGTTAATATTAATAAGAATATATTAAATATTGATACCGTGTGTTATACAGTAGTTGATTAGTTTATCATATTAATTAGTGGTAATCATGGGGAACTAGTGGTCAACATAGATCTACATTCATATGCTAGATGACATTAAAACATAGCCTGACCATCTGTGACAATAGGATCTTGGAGGTTATTTTATTGATATGTGCAGATGCAGTGAAGCTTGTATCTTACAATCGGTGTGTTTTATGAAATCATATTTTCTAAATGATCAGATTTTACAGAACCCTAACCAGATTTTCTGAAGAAGCCTCTTGTTTAACGACTTCCGGTGTTAACCTGAAGTCACTGATTTAGCTAACGAAAGGCGTAAGCGTTACGAATGACATTGAAAGTAAAATGGTTCTTGTTACTCGGGTCGGACAAAATGAGTGGTCGTAGACAACAGGAGGGTCTTTCACCAATGAAGTGAACAGGATGTGACCAGTTGTTTGTCAAAACTAGTTGTTCATGTCACAAAAGTTCAGGAACAGTGGTCTTTGTATGGGTCTTGTTCATGAAACAGTTGTTCCTCCCGAAGAGTAGGTGCAGCTGTTCATTACATTCACCCAAACAAGTCTTGTTTACCATGAACAAGTTGTTTATAACTTTCGTAATCGTATCCCCCCCGAAAAAAAAACAACATTTCTAACAAAACATTATTAATCAGAAAGATACAAATTCACTTGCAATGAGTAAACAACACGGCCATAATTTGCCATGCGAGTTTTACCTGATTTTTCTCCAATAATGATGATCCTAATTTATTGGCAGATGGGGTGTTCGCACGTGATTGGTAGGATTTAAATTACAATAATTTCCCTTGAATATTTCTTACAATTATTCCTTGTCAGAAGTGTTTACTGTTTACGTAGTTTTCTGGCAGTCAAATTGCTTTGCTACATTGCTGCACATTTGAGCAAGCATATAATTCATTTCTACCCTTTCCAGACTCTGCAATTATAAATTAAATAAATTACCAATAAATTTAAATTTCAGTACAATGGGCCAATTTTGGCACCCATTATACTTGCAGCAATAACAACAGTACACGTTCAAAATGATTAAATATTACAGTCACTTCTCACGGCAGTGATCAATCAAATTAACACCGAAACTTTCAATTGAAAAATGAGACATGTCGGTTTTGAATTATTGTCTTCGTCGGAAAGTCGAAGACGTATGAATAATGTACGATACCGTAAGCCAATCGTGCAATGGTCCTTCAAGCACTGTTTACATATCCATCGCGAGACATTAAACGAGCCATATGAACATCCGGAAAAGTTAATTTGATCTGGAATAATTGTACATACCAGTCATCTGTAAATTCATGATTGTCATGTAAAATAACGGAAAAAAATTCGTATCAAAAGGATGCAAACTTTGCGTACGCTAATGTTTAATGAGAGGTACTGGAAACGTATTATTCAAATGTTAATGCCGTATTGCATGATTCAGATCTCGCAGTACATGGAAAAATTGCCAAAGCTGAACAAAACATTCCTAAAGTGCTGGAAAAAGACATTGAACAAACAAAAAGATTCAGGTGCTAGCACGAAGAAATCAAATTTGTACATAGATGATAAATTTCTTTTTGGCCTTTTGGATGACAATGTACAAGGACCATCAGATGGACGTGGCCGATTGTTGCTTCCTTGACACAATCCACATTTGTACAGGATGAAACCTGGATTGACCGTCAATACCCCAGTGAAGGATTAACCCGGTACATGACTAGCACCAAACATCTTCTTAGCCTTTCCAGCTTGAAGTGTATCAGAAACGACATTCTTCCGGATTTGTCTCCGTTTTGTTAAATTTTTCAAGTGAATTTGTGCTTTGTCTCCTTGGTGTAATAAATTTGAAACCTTTAAAAGGGGAGCTATAGGCCGTCCTTTCCCCCGTCGTTGCTAACCAAGTTAGAATCCTTTTGAAAAATTAAGCATTCAGATCTCCTTGCTTATACATAAATGTATGTTTAGTTTCGATGTGGGCCAAAGTACGCGAGGTATTTGATATTATTCACGTCCTCTAAGACAGTGTGGAAAAAGGGTTTAATTCTGCGCTTTAGGTCAATCAAGGGATGATTTACCTTTGTTTTCTTAGATATTTAGCTGTTGTCGCGCATGTACAGACCGTACATTCAGTAGAGCCCTTAATTTAAAAACACTCTGTAGTTTCAATAGAATTTTTTGTGTATTTGTAGATTTGTATCAGATCACCATGGCGTACGCGTACTGGAAGAGCGAGAAGCGAACCGACCATTCCGTGTTCGACCTGTTCTTCCGCAAGAACCCGTTCCGGGGGGAATTCACGATCTTCGCTGGACTAGAAGAGTGTCTCAAGTTCCTCAAAAACTTCCATTACTCGGATCATGGTACGTACTAAGTATTTATTACTTTTCAAACTCGGTATGTATGAATGGTGCACCAAAGAGGGACAAAAAGAGTGACTTGGGACAGTGACTTAGTGGGTTAGGAGATAGGGAAATGTAGGGTAGAGTTTGGAATTTGTGCGAATCTGTCTGATTAGTCTATTATGCGTAGACTATTGATTCAGTTACGATCCTGTTTAAAGGTCCACACTAATGCAACTTGGAGAAGTAAAGCAATAAGCAGCATGACCTTATATTGTTTAATTTTTCGTGCCAATTTTCTGTTGTCGGCGAAAGCCTTTATTTCTTTGAAGCGTTTTACCTTTACCTTTATCATCACTTTAGACGTCGCCTACCTACAAACAGTCTTGCCTCCAACGACAGAACCCGATTTCTTTGAGTATTTGCGCAATCTAAACACAAGCGAGGTGACTATGTGGGCCATAGAAGAAGGCACGGTAGTGTTCCCAAAGGTACCCTTGCTACGAATAGAGGGGCCTCTTCCCATAGTACAACTACTGGAAACCACTCTACTTACACTAGTCAACTATGCCAGGTGAATGCAATTATAAGATCCGTATGTTAAAGTTGTAGTTATATTTGAAGTATACATATTAAGAAACAAACATTTATAAAGAATAGTGAAAGTCTAATCAACCGATAGTTGTGTTGTGTGTTGAGTCAGAGTTGACCAACGAAGAATCCACAAGGCCAAGTCAGTACTGATGCAACAAATCAAGCTCACACAACCCGAGCACAATATTTAAAACTGTGGTGATAGCGCGACTTGCAGTCAGCAAACCAGTATCATTTGATTTCCACATTATTAAATGAAATAATTTAAAGAAAACAGATAGAGTGAACCCTGGCATTTACGTCGTAAACTCGGTGGTCGTAAAACACAGGCTTTTACTGTATAATGATTGTCATGGTCAACGATTTTAACGTGGTCTATCATTACAGTTTAGTAGCAACAAACGCAGCCAGGTTCCGGATGGCAGCAGGACCAGAGAAATCTCTTCTGGAGTTTGGTTTGCGGAGAGCTCAGGGTCCAGACGGCGGATTATCAGCTTCGAGATACTGTTACATAGGAGGTACAAAGAACGATATTATATTGTACTGTGCCAAAATAAAGCACCGTCTCAAATTAAAGCACGCCTCTGTTTTTCACAAGAAATTAACTAAATATTTACCTCTTGAATGAAATGCAATTTAACATGAAATGAATCAGTATCAGGTAGTATCTGCATGGCTCTCATTAGCCATTTATAATATCACTAATAATCGGCATTGTGGTTGATTATGATGATCCTGATATTATTTTATTTTGGTGTAAAACTTTAAATTTTCTTGTTCAAGCTTTGATACTCAATTTTGCACAAGCCTTTACTTAAGCCGTCATCCTAAAAGTTGGTTTAGCACCTGGCGCTTTATTTAGGAACAATCTGGTATTCGGAATTTTATAACGCTGGGACATTTGCGAAAAAAATATCCATACAGTTTGAATTTGTTACATATAAATGTATTTGATATTCCAAAATGCAAAGTTGATGTCGAAATCATCAGCGTGTATGCTCAACATTTTAGATGATTTTTCAAACTAGGTGTCTTCTTAACTTACCTCGAATACTTCTTGCAGGCTTTGATGGTACAAGTAATGTGCTAGCAGGCAAACTGTTTGGTATACCAGTGAAGGGCACACACGCACATGCATTTGTCAACTCATTTACAGACCTCGAAGATATTAAACAAACGGTAGGTCTATCAATCACATCAGTCAATCTTAAAACTGATCGTCTGTGTTTAACCATGTGCTATTATCCATTATCTTTTCTATTGTCCGTACAGCTTTAGTGATGGTATGAAAAACTGAGGTTTGAAATAATAAAAAAAAGAAATATTAAATACAACTACAAATTGGGCATCAATAGGGACTGTTGTGGGAGAATTTCATCAGTACTTGCGAAAATTAATTTTTGGTCTGTCGAATGAAATTTCTAAGACTAGGCGTTTCTCTGGAACAAGCTAACCATAGTTTGCCCCATATCCATAGTGCACATGCGAGATAATTTTGGCAGAAACCAATTATTACCCATTTGAATACCATTTGATAGACATGCGGCCAAAAGGTTGGATGATTTATTTCTCACCGATCAGTGGTCGGAAAAATTTACAGTCAATAATATATTGCAACAAATAAAAACCCAAACCTGATAAATCAATGAAAAAATCTCTTGATTTTGCAGCATTTGCGAACAAGGGATGGAACGAGAGAAGTAGACTTTTTACAGCTATGTAAAGATTGGCTAGAAAAAGTTGCTCCCATACTAGGTACGTTACGGCACAGAGGATACATTCACCGTGCATCCCATTCGAAAACCAGCCACTTGTAACATATCTTCGAAAAGCAGAAAATAATCAAAAAAGATTTGGTGTTCATGCATGGTCGGTTAAAAAGCATCCAATTTGTTGGCAGTAAAGTAATAAAATAAAATGCTAATAAAATAACGATCCAATAAAAAGTTCAGTTTCACTACTGGGCAGTTGAAACCCAAATTATGTGAAAGCTGTTACAGATGTATTTAAATATTTTCAGGAGTTTTAGCCAGTGAAGCATCAGCGGGCGAGTTGGCAGCATTTATCTCCTATGCATTAGCGTTTCCCGAAGGTTTTCTATGTTTGTTAGATACGTATGATGTTATTAGGTAGGTATAGTACGACGGTGAACAATTTAATACCGTCTGAGATGATGACTAAATGACTCCAAATTGTATGGGTCGTGAAACTGGGTGAAAGTGACTTGTCTTTATGCTTTCATTTATTCAAACTAGGCTGAATACTACGTAGAATGCTGCTGCTTTTTGTTACAACAGGAAAGGGTATTCCGACCAAAAAAGCCCCAAACAATATTGGTCTTCCAACCACACTTTGAAATCAGAAGAAATAAATAATGTAAAAAGACAATGTCCTTCAAAACAAGTTCGACTGTATCGTGAAGTTGAAAATGAAAACGTGATTAAAGATAACCTGTCATTTAACAGGAGCGGTATACCAAACTTTTGTGCAGTAGCCATGGCGTTGAATGATTTGGGGTACAAAGCACAGGGAGTGCGACTCGACAGCGGTGATCTGGCATATCTATCTGTCGTCACAAGAGAAGCATTCAGAAAAATTGCCAATCAGTGAGGCATCAATGTTAATTTTTTAATAAGCCCTTCTCATTATGAGAGTTTGGAGACATGATATTGCACAATCCAGAGTTTAGTGAGGCATTTATTCAGATAAATTCTTGCATGTATGCTTTGGTAAGCATTGACATATTTTTGGTGTGCAAACTAAAGCACTGCCAGTAGATTATTAATTTAGTTTATTTCCGGGTAATTATCAATGACTTGTACAACTGTAGGTGCACACATGCAATGATAAATATTTCTATATTTCCATTCTAGCTTTAATCTCAGTTGGTTCGAGAAGTGTATAATTGTCGCCAGTAACGATATAAATGAAGATACAATCCACTCACTAAATCAACAGGTATGTGTTTTCGTAAATATTAAAATAATAAGAGAAAAAAATAGTGTATTGAAAACTATAGAAAAAGAAATATTTGCAAGGTTGATATTTGAGGTTTGCTGAGCGCACATTCATTCTAAATTTTTGAAATCTGTGACCGTAACTTCGTTTACTTTTAGTGGTACCCTGACTTTCTGCGAGATCTCGCATTACTTGATATGTACCCTCCGCCAAGAAGGGTAATGTTCTTGATATTGTGTGTGTCAACTGCATGCAGCAGTGGCATGGAAGTCGATATATATGTACTTGTATTAGGTTCCTATCTTTTGCTATTTCAATGTTGACGTAGAAAATCTTGCAAATATTTTGTGGTATTAATTAAAATGTATGTTTCTCCAGTAGCATTCATTATTAGGCTGAATAGACTTAATTGTATTGTTTTGCGATGATAAAGTTGAATTTAGCTAACGAAAAAAAGTCCACTTGGTAAACCAGCGATCGTCATAAAATTACGAAGTGGTTTCATCGGGGCTGCCACTGTTGTACCGAAAAGAGTTATTTAAAGAGTTACATGTAAACATTTTATTTAACTTACCGCACTGTCGGTGTTGTTTTAGTAGCATTTGTGCACTATTGCATGTTCTTTGCATGGTTCTTTCTACTAAACTTTACTAAATTAACTTTAGCACATGACAGTTTTTTGCATGTACTAAATTGATCAGTTCTGCGAAATGTATTTGATCCAAGAAGCTTGTTGTTGTGCATGTGTTGGAATTAAGTGTTTAGTGTTCTTGAATACCGTATTGTAAGCTGGTAATCGGGTTGAAAAATATTCACCCCTGTACAAATACGCGATACGACACACGAAATTTACTGATGCAAGAGACCAAGCCAAGTCTCTACCTACAGTATTACTGCTCTTCACCTTTATCTTGTAAAATTCACCGACCTTACGGACACCAAAGCATAAGACAAAGATGACGCACAGGAAGATGACAGCCCCAGTTTTTTGTACACATTCCTTATTGTTTAGGGAGAATCGTCGCTATAAAATCTACCACTTTTTCTCTCTTCTTGGTCACTCTATCTTGTATGAGGTCACTTTTGAACAAGTTAAAAGTAAGCACTGTTATATTAATCAATGTTGTGCTTGAAGTTTTTCGTCACTGCACTGTCATTACTAGAATGGAACTTGCTTTGGACGGCGTCTTTTATGTGAGACCAGCCACCGAACGGAGATTCTGTAGTTTGGCATAATTTAGGTACAAAGACTGCTTTGCCAGAGCAAATTCTACACTTGACTAGACGGTTGCACTTTAAGTATCCATCGCCTCAAGTTTTGTGTGTTACTTTCTAGAATATATTCGTCTAGAATCGTTTAAAAACTTTGTAATGAAATTTTAACTACATGAGGTACTATGTATTGCAGCCACCTACCAATCGTTTTTGTACGAATAACTAAGTAATGTTTCGAAAGATGTTTTAGTACAACGCACACATAAATTTCTGAGCAATATTTTTTTGTCCAGAAGTTTATGTGAGCAACACAGCAAATGTGTTACATCTTTACACGTTGTGTAGCAAATCTATACATGTTTATGCCATTCTTTTTATGTACGCAGAAGTGTTGCAGTCCAGTTGTTAGAAAATAATGAGAAATGAATGTCTTAATATGAAGAGTTTGTGTGTCGTTTTTTATGGATCGTTCCAATACCAAGTTTCATGCAACTTGACTAGAGAACGAATCCAAAATTCAGCAGATAAAATATGCGAGATTAGTGAAACACTTCAGAACAAAACATTTCAATATGACATAAGTAATGGTAGAAACACTGTGCTACTTGAAAATGTTTCTGATGAAACTAGACAGCAGAAACAAGAAATAAAATGATAAAATGATAACAAGAATGTTTGCAAATGTGTAATGCTTTGGAATTTCCTTAGACAAATCGTTTGATGAAATTAATTAATTTGACCCGGGAAACTTTTAATTGTACTCATTCTGAACCATATTCTTGAAACATTGTACGATTGATAAGTTCAGACATTGCCATCGGGGCAAAGGGATTATAAGTTAAAAGCACAAAATAGTAAAAATCCTTAATACACCTAAAACAGATTAACTCTTGGAAACAAAAGAAAAAGGAACAAGAAAAGGGTGTCCAAAATTTATTAAACGCAGTCCTGCGACAATGGGTGGGAAATTATTCGGTTTTGATGTAAGAAGACTAGATTACAGTAATGCATTTTGTGTAATTTGCGGTTTGCACTCAGGCGTTCACGACCAAGTGAGGACAGACTGACCACTTTTGCTTGGTATGTACAGTACCATAAATTAGGCAAAACACCAAACTCGGGATGCTTTAGAATCTAGCACTACACTGCATGTAAGACAGCATCTCGGACAGGAGGGGTATGTGGGGTGGGGTGGGTCTGGAGGGGGTACGTTGTACCCATCAACCAAACCAAAGTTTACACGTGTATCACGGTACGCGTATTACTAGTATCTAGTACATGTCAAATCCACAAATTATACGACACACTACCTTTTAGAACCATTGACAATTGTGTACAATTTGAGACAGCCAAATTTTTCTCATCAGACACGCATTCAATATGCGTTTAACTCATTAAAGTTGAAGACTTGGTAACATCCCTTGGTAACATCACATGCAAGTAAAGAGAATTGAACTCGAAACCATTGGGACTGTCGAGTCAGACGTGCTATCCACCTGGCCATGACCACCTCTTACACATGTTTCCTAATAAATTTAGGAAAGACTTCGATTACACAGAAAAATAACAACGTTACAAATGTGAGTGCAAGCTGAAAATGTAAACTTGCATGGGACAAAAAATAGTGCAGAAAGAACAAAGTGTGTGAATAATTGTAGTTTACAACTGGTGTGAGCATTTCTGTACCTTCTCTATGCACGCTGCTCGCCGTAACAGATGTTCTCCGTCCTGCAGACCGGATACTTGGCTTCCGTCCAGGTGAGGCCCCTATGTCCATGATGACATTTCCCGGCTATAGAGAGTTTTCGCACGTTGAGAAACGGAACGTCGTCACTGGTTATGTTGTTTCTACACTTGAACCCGTTTTGAGCGGCACCTTTTTTACGGCATACCTGCCTTTTATGGCGGTGTCACTGTGAAATGAATCCTTATAATTCTTGTTCATTTTACCTGGACGGCATACCTGCGTTTTACTGCATCTTTGCCCTGAAAAATTAGGATGTCGCTCAAAACAGGTTCTACTGTATTTTCAAGTTTTGTCGATTTGGCAGGCAGTGAATCAATGACTGTCAAGCAAGAAAAAACGTTGACATTAATTGGGTATGATAATAAATAACACCATTACTTGTGATGATGTATCTTTTCCCAATTTGTGAAAAGTCTAAAAGATAACTAAACACCACCTGATAAAGAGGAAAAGAAAACACACTGAGATAGGTATAAATGAATATAACGAAATTTCAAGTGTAAGCAGTTATACTGAAAACATATTTTACTGCTCATTTTGTGTTAATAAGATATGTATAAAAATTGTTTTGACTTTTTTGATACTTTAAACATACCTGCCATAGACAGCTTAGTTTAGGCTTGTAAAAATTAAAAATAGCCTTTACGCTCTAGCTTTTTGGCTCATTTGGCCAAATAGCCTACAGAATCATGAATTGTCTGTTGTCCGTCGTTGTCGTCGTCATTGGCATTGTCGTTTGTGCACACTCACCCTGAGCACACTATTGATCATAGAGACTTCATATCCTACACACATATGCACCTATGTCCTATCTCAAAGCCTAGCAAAAATTGTGTTGCTATGACCATTATTCTCAAATTGGCAGCCATATTTGGTTTTTTTTTTATTTGAAACTTTCTCCTGGACATGCAATTGATGATACAAACTTCATATTTGGCAAACTTATGCATCTATATACCCTCTTTATTTCCTGTAAAAATAATATTGATACCACCAATATTTGCAGTTTGGCAGCCAT
>JBCAUI010538560.1:0-10938 GCA_038406195.1 Haplosyllis anthogorgicola
TGATCTGTGACCCCAGGTGCTTGAAACTAGAAATCAGGGCACCAAAACAAATTAGCCTGACATCTGCTTGAAATTCTCTCAACTAATGACCCCGGAGTTAAAATATTGTAAATAGAAGCCGTATCAATATGCAAACACACGATACCAAATTCTATTGTCGCAAAATGATTTAATTTTATAACCTATTGACAGGACAAGTGGCACCCATGCTGTTAACGTTTGCCACCAGTTTCCCGTACTGAAAAAATCTCAGGATAATACATTAGGACGTTTTGCTGAATTAAAGGAATTTTATTTGACTTTAATCTCCCAAATCTTTCAGACCTAAAATAAATTGAGGAGTAAAAGTCAACTTTCCTGTTGAAATCAATTGTTCCCTACGGGATAAAGAAACAGAATTAGGAAACAATACCATACGGAGCAGTAGGTTTTTGGCTGGAGGAGATATTTTTTAAACTGAATTAAATAAACAGTGCTACATGAGAGGAAATGGAGGGTTATGACTCCATGCTGTGATATTACTGATTGAGCAGCCTTTTTATGCGTTTTTTATACGTTTTCATGCGCCAAGATTGAGCAATCCAATTTATTGTCACAAAAAATTTTCATTCTTAGCGTGAAAATCTCAATACTCAAAACAGTTATCCGTGCAGATTCGTCAGCCATTATCCGTGGTCGTAAAGAACGTATTAGGGACGAAAACACTAATAGGCTACACATCTGTCTGCACACCTCCGAGTAAAAATATACATTGGATTTATGATCCGCCATGTGCTGCCCCCCTCAGTGTGACGGACACCAAAGAAACTAACGTCCATTAGCTTACAATAGTTTGCTGCTGGAATTCATCATTATATCATTTCTTCATTACCAGTACCTCAAGCCCTTTGAATTTTCTTAAAACAATTCGGTAATGTAAATCGGAAAGCTTCTATTATGTTGTGAGTGTCATTCATCATCTGTACCCTTATGTATTCGTGACTGTATATTGTAAATTGTGCCGTGGATATCCTATTCCGCAACAATATACATTAGGAAGGAAACGAATTGACAGGTTGACGGGAATTCTTTAGTGAAACAGATACCTTAAAAGTCTAGACTCTCAGAGTGAAATGTTCAACCACTAGAACAAAATAAGCCACCACATATTGGAACAATAGAATTCTAAACCCTATGCCCTTGTGTTAAATAACAAATTTAAAAAAAAGAAGTGTTTTCTGTACATCAAAAGCATGAAATTCCTTTGTTCCAAAAGTTTGCCAAATTGATGTAATTTTCTTGAACTTGGAATCTTCATTTTGGGAAATAAGAAATTCAGGTGGTGCAGTTGTTCGAAAGAAGAGCACAAAGTAAATTCGCATGTTTTATGTAATACAAAATATAGATGCAAAATGTAATCAAGTTTCTATTGTGCTTTTTGCTCTTGTCTATCTTGACTTATAGAACAGGCGGAATATCTCGCAAAAGCCACAATGAAATGAACTGCATTGTAACAGAGGATAAAAGTGTTTTATTTTCTATTTAACATTTAGAAGACTTCAAAATGAACACCAAATTACACATAAGCTGCATCAGAATTCATCTTATGGTAACAATGTACAGATATCCAGTAGCAGTTGATAGGATCTATTCATGAGGAAACATTAAGTGGCAGGGCCAGCTCCCAACAGGTTTTCAATTTTCAGCTTCTACTTTCAGACATTTTTCAATTCAACTTTCCTCAGAGCTGATCAGAGCTGGGATATGTTTCCCGTGTACGCCTTTGGGATGTTCTCAATCAGACGTGCCTTTAGCTGGGTTCATTACCAGGGTGGAGTTTAATCAAAGTTTTTAATTCGTAGTGACGCAGAAGCAGTATGTATATAAAATCATAATGACCATCCGGAAGTGCAGCAAGATCAAAGTTAAAATCAATTTTTTTCAGCTTATGAAATTCCAATCATTTTTGGAACGATAGCACATCAAAAGCACAGTGTGGAAGTCTTTGATTCTCCTCTGTTTTTTGCACGTTCCTAGATTGAAAATAATTTCACGAGCTGTGGATCAGATATCTTACATATTTTTCAATTATGAAAAAAATTAAACTCAAATAAAAAATTAATAAAAAAGAAAAAAAAGAGATATAGAGGCATGTATTCTAGTTGTCTTCCCACGTTTATTTGGTAAAATTTATGTATAACTTGTACATAAATTGGTCCATAACTGAGAGTTTAATTTCCAATCATCTGTACAACAGTGAACCATGGCACTTCCGGCCAGTCATTATGATTTTGTATTCGGCCATTGTGTCATTACGAGTTTGAAGTTGCACACCCTGCTATGGAGGCTCTAACCCTGTCAGTTGAGACACCCTGCCATGGAGGCTCTAACCCTGTCAGTTGAGACACCTTGCCATGGAGGCTCTAACCCTGTCAGTTGAGACACCCTGCCATTGAGGCTCTAACCCTGTCAGTTGAGACCAGAAAATGATTACAGAACGGGGTTATTCAGAAGCAAATGTGTCCCAGCAGAAGTGTTAGAGACAGGCATCTCAAACAGTCAATCCTCCACGGAAAAAACATACTTGATAAGCTGCCTATGGGCTAACTTATCTCGATAGGCATAATAAAATGATGAGGTTCGGTGGTTCAAGCCACAAAGGAAAAAATCCTGAAATTATTTTCTTTCAATCTCCATCTCGTTTTGCGTTCAAAGTAATTTTAGAAAATGTATTGAAATCAAATATTACATTAACCACATTAGTTTCTGGTCTATTTGTTTATTTACATTTTAAAATGATTTGACGAAAACCAGGTATTCAATTTTTTAAAAGTTTTGTCCTCATGTACAATAAATATAATTTTTGCTGTGAGATTTAAAAATACATACATTTTTTGCTTTGGTTTTAATAGATTAATGAATTTTTGCATTGAAATTTATTGAGATGGTAAAAGGTATTTGGAAATGAAATACGTTACCATCTCCCTCAATGGAAAAACTGGGAATTTATTTCCATGAAAACAGATTTGCAAGATGATATCTCGTTTTGACGTGACTAAGCTATTAAGAAGTTAGGGTGTATGTTTGCGTAAATAATAAATCTAATCACATTTCCGACTAATTTGGATGAATTCGCACAGAGTGCAGTTGCCTTTTAACGTATTACCAGTTCTCATGAAGGTAAACGTAGTGTAATCAAAGCAAATCGACTGCAACACAGGAATAAACCAGCAAGTGTATTTGATGTCGTATCTTGCACTGAGTGTACTAGCACGATTGATAATATGTACGGGCAAGGGCAGCCAATCTTACTTTGTTAAAATTCAACAGAGGAGTACAAATCGACGAATTGTCAAATGTGTAAATGTCAGAAGAGGAAAGTCCTACCAGTTTCAAAACATTGCTGTAATAGAGGATGAAATTCCTCATTTTGGGACAACAGAACATAAAAAACACAGAGTAAAGCTCTTGCGTTTTCTCTTTTGTTCTGTAAATTTAGACCCTCCCCTTGGGTTTAAAACCAGGGTGGTTCTCTCGCCTGCATTCTTTCTCGCTTGTGTGCAGTGATCCCAAGAGTCCTGCACCTGACTTTCCACCAACAGGGGTGTACACTGCATAAGAACACATACAGCAGCCAGCTGGCCGTACTTTTCACATACTTTTTCAAGCATTCGTGAATAGGTAGCATGTGAGACTTCATTGCAATACAAAATGTATGTTATCCATGTATTTTGTAATGTTCTGTCTTGTCACTAATTCAAGTGAATGATACAAATAACATAAACCAAAATTATTCTTACAACTATACTACATTATCTTTATGTCAAAGTAGTTTAAAAAAAAGGACTGATTTTAAATCAGTAAAAATGTATATCATCAATTCAATACATGTGTAAGTTTTATCATGTTTTTGGACTGTACAAATTCAATGTTTCTGTTTGAAACAGTTCCAACATAAGCACAGAAAAGAAATGTGAAATCGAATCGGCCACAAAGGCTCAGCTTAGAAATGTTAACTGCTACCATCAGAATACAAAATATACATAGGATTTAAGGCCCGTCAGGTGCTGCCCCCATCAATTTTTTTTAACTGATGAACTTTTGTCCATAAGCTTACTATGGGAAGTCCAACATATTATCACACACTTCACTTGTAATGACAAAAATGACTAATTCCCTAACATACAATTTGCATTGCAATGGTCAATAATCATGAAATAACAGTCTTAAGTTCACATAAAAGTCATATAAGGGAATGGTAACAACATATAAAAACAACAAGAATGCCTTTCAAACGAAGGCCGAACTACCCGCTACGCCAATAGTCATTGAAACACCAAAGACATTAAAACATGAAAAAACAACACAAAAATATAGAAACTTAACCTTCAAATGATCTTGACCTTTAATGACCTTGACCTATATTTTGACATTGACCTTATATATCAGTCAATCATATTAGAACATTTAAAATTTGCAAAATTCAACAAAAAATTAAAATTGACCTTCAAATGACCTTGACCTATATATTGACCTTGACCTCATTTACTTGCAACTGACATTGAAAAGTGATATTGGCAAACATTGGTCAAAAATAGCACAATTTTTATAGCTGTGAGCTTGAACTTGACCCAATGACCTTGGTATTCAAACTTGACCTAGAAATTATAGAGATGTACCACCATACCAAAAATTAATTTTCTGGGTCAAGCGGTTCAAAAGATATAGCCTGTACAGACAGACTAACACACACACACACACACACATACACACACATACACACACACACACACACAGACAGACACGACTGAAAACATTACCTTCCCGCATACGCGGGCGGTAATGAAGCATATATTTACTAATTTTACTAATTAGTCTAATTAGTGTAATGCCGCCCCTATTTACCCCCAGCTAAAACCAACACTTACATACGAGGGCATTAGCAGCACTAAGCCTGCGGTCACTGGGTCTCTGGCCGCCTACGTATTGCTTAGTAGGTCCTATCTCTGCGGCTGTTGGCTAACCCCAGAATTTTAGCTGGGGAATTTTAGCTTGCGAGCGTAGCCCGTATTATCCCCGGCAGTAATCAGCAAAGTGTCCTAGAGGCATTTACTGTAGAGATGTACACAATTTTTCTGCATACAATTATAAAAGTAATTTTGAAGAAATCAATTTCTTGTTATGTTTTATTGCATCTCTCCAAAAAACTGTCCCAGTAAAACAAATTTAAGGATAGATCCAAAAATACCTTTTTGTAAAATTAACCATGTCCTTGCTTTCTAAAGCAATGGAGGTGAAACTTATTAAAACTACTCTTCACTGGAGAGACCTTTAAATTTCACTGTCTCATCAGCTGGCCAAATGGTCTTCATTTTGTCTCTACGTAAATGCATCAGATATAGATGTACGTCTATGCCATCTATTAATTGTTTCACCCTAATCAATTCAATTAGACAATGTCTCCATCTGCTCTGTATACTTTTATATACATACATGCTGTCTATGGAGACTCTTAAAGAGCACACTGTGTTTTTCGCGTGAATAAAAAATGATCATAATTTAGCTAGCTGTGAACAGTGATTTGACTAAAAATGGTCTCCCTCTTGTTTCCTTCAGCAAGACACAGGAACTTGTGTGGTTAGTTAGAAATATATTTACAGACATGTATTTCAAAAAGTAATTTTCATGATAACAAAAAGAAATATGTGTATAAATTTGCGTCCTGACAAAATTGAATATTAATTGCAATCAGGCTCCTTCTCTTTCAAATTAGACTAATTAGTTCTATTAGTAAAGCTCTATTTCAATAAAACTTCGAATCCTGCCATATTTGAGTCTGTTTCCATCAAAGGCGGAAATTGCACGCTCTTCATGCTCAGAGGCATCAGTCTGTAGCAAATTATACTCTTTGGTTCCAGGTCATTTTGGCTAATCATCAGAATTAAATGGATGGCCTTGCCTAAACCTTGCACCGTTCCTAGACTTGGCGCGAGGGATACCAAGATGGCCTCACTTCCTTGGCAAAAGTGCCAAGATATCAATCTTCATGCTTTTAAAGAAATTCCCGGGGACCAGACAAATTTCTGATGGTTGCTTGCAATTGTTTTTCGTGTGCATCCTGTTGTTCTGTCGCAGTGATATTTGATGTACTAAGGCACAATAACTTAAGATAAGTCATGTATTAAAACGGCTCTATTGCATCTGTTCATTATAGGTAAGAATGCTTTCCCGGATAACCTGATCGCCTGGCAGTGTTCTCGGAGTGAGATAGCGGAGTTCACCCGCACGATGAGGGAGATGAACGTCCAACTGATGGGCTTGTGCTGCGGTAACGTTGCGTCGTATATCCGCACGATGTCGGAGACTCTCGGCCGCACTCCTGCGGCTTGTCAGTACTCACCGGACATGTCTCAGCATTTGTGCGCTATCTCCTCTGAAGGTGTTGTCCACCGCCAGAGATATCACAAAGAATAAACATTATACATATTCATATACAGTAAATTAACAAATTGCTTCTGCTTTTTACATTGTCATTAAGTTACGTCTGCATACGTTACAGTACACAATACTACTCGCATTGTATTTCTTCTTACTTCATTTCATTTTCTATTTTCATTTAAATATCACAAATAATGTGAATCAAAATTGTGGAATTGAGTGATGCGGTACACTTGTCAAGTTTAGACAAAATATTATCTTGCTGATTTCTTTATTTCTGTTTAATATAATTTCCCGGAAAAAGTGTTTTAACTTGTAAATTTATATATTTCAATTTTTATTTATTAAATCGTAGTAAATAAACGGCATTTTATTTACATGCAAACAAATTGGCCACATAATATCTTTCCGAAACGTGACTAAGCTAATTTCCCGTACAAGAAAGTCAGTACGGTACGAAGCGTAGCTTGTTTTTATTGCCCGTCAGGTGCTGCCGCAATTGTGGGCGGCAGAAAACTCATATGCTTTACCATTGCAGTTCAGCACACTATCATATAATTTTAGATATAAAATCACGCTTTGTATGTTGCTGAATTTATACCATTAACCTTTTACTTCTTAAACCGTATGAACCCGTAAACAGTCAAATCTGCTCAAAACGGAATAAGGCGTAATTGTAGCAATATGCATGACATGTAAAAAGTTGTAAAGATGTGAATCTTCTTGAAACATAAAAAACCATAATCTACCCCATCATGACTAGTATTTCAAAATGGGTCATGGGAAGTAATAAAAAACTCATTAGCCTGGATATATATACACAACACCTTGTCCAGTACATTTCACTTATGCACTAAACCTGCAGACCTGCAGAAAAGTTCAACATGATCGGGTCAGTGTATTCAAGAATTATTGATGCATTGAAAACGTTTTGTTTAGACCTCAGGAATAGTTCAGTTAGGTATTACATGAAGTGTATATGGAAAAGGCATAGCTGCATTGTATGTGTAATTTTGAGATCTAATAACACATCAAAATGTGTGTTAAAATTGAAACTGAAAATAAGGAACATTTCAGAACTGGGAAATCTTGATGATGTTCTCACTTCATGCCAGTTTTTTGTTTGTGGTTTCAGTAGGTCCACATCTCCTGAATAATAGCCTAATTGTATTAATAATTAATAATTAGGCATGACTTATAACACTCAAAACCTAGAAATGGATGTTACTGATGGTAGTGATAATATATTTGTCAACATGTCTGATTCCGACAAATCTGAAATTGAAAATAATGAGGAAATGGATTTTGTTCCTGATTCATGCAAGAAATCTACCTATTCAATGGAAATGGATTTAGTTGGGTATATTTCAAGTGACAGTGAGAGTCACAGTGACAGGGATCCTGGGTCTGAAATTCACAATGAAATAGACAATCTAATAAATGACTTTTCAGGTGGTGAATCAGAAGAATCAGGCACTGAGAATAATGTTGATAATAGTATATTGATTCAGGGCATGGACAGCAGCTTAGTACAGGAAGGAGATCCAAACAAATCCTCTGATTTGGGCTCAATTGCTCCTTCATCAACTTCATCACCTGCAGTAAATGACAATGATATTGAGCCCAAAAATGAGCATCAAAATGAACATGAAAATGGCAATGGCAATGGTGGTGACACTGAAGATGAACTCAATTTGGCTATTGATGAGGACAATCTGTATTGCGGACCCGAAGAACCTTTGGATCCTAATTTGTACCCTTTACTTGTTGCTGAACCAATTTGGCAGGACAAAGACTTAGAACCAATACATGTACACAGTTTTACTGGATCAGGTGCCATCAACCTTCCAGACACATTTGATACAGAGACTGCATCTGCAATAGATTATTGGCAGTTATTTGTTTCAGATCAGTGTATATAAACTATTTGTGACAATACAAATAAGTATTTCGCATACAAATTGCATCTTAAATGCTTACTTCGGCCAAACTATGTTGACAAAGAGTGGTATGACTTAACTCCACCAGAATGCAAAGCATGGCTTGGAATGTCTGTTATTATGGAGATTTGTGGTCAACCCCATTACTGGTCCATATTGTCATGTAATCTGTATTTGAGAAATTGTGGGTTAGCTTCTGTAAGGCCCCTGTCCAGGTATGCAAAATATCTGAATACTTCCTGTTTCTGATCGAGAAATTGAGGTCGCACATGGTCTGCCAGGTTATGACAAACTTGCCAAAGTAAGGTGGTTTATTGACAAGATATTTACAAAATTTAAACAAATAAAATCACCTGATAAAAATCAAGCAATTGATGAATCTATTGTAAAATTTAGTGGGAGGGTAGACTATAAGCAGTGGAATGCTGCCAAACCCATATGTTCCGGGCTCAAAATTTTTATGCACTCAGATAGTAGTACAGGATTTGCGCACTCAGCCCAGGTCTACCTTGGAGCGCATAAACACAAAGAAAACCAAAATGGGGTTGTACTTTGATGTAATTACACTCGTCCCCAGATATATTGATATTTTTGGTGTGGAAAAATGGCATCAATATAAGCAGGATATTGATATAAGCAGAACAAAAATCTACATACTTTAATTTAACTGACTGCAAGAGATTGTATCAATATAAGCAGGATATCAATATAAGTGATATCGATATATCTGGGAAGGAGTGTAATGGTCTGTGTAGAGAAATGCCTGGCAAGAATCACCATGTCTACTTTGATAATCTCTACACTTCCATCTGACTAGTGTGATTCTTGTATGCAAAGCAGATCTATGACTGTGGCACTCTTAGATCAAACAAAAAGTTCCTGCCTCCATTCCTATGAACAAGGAAATGAAATTGGAAAGAGGCAGTTCCAAAATATTCCAAGATACCAGATGCTCAAATATGGTAGCAGTCTGTTGGAAAGATGTGAGAGACGTTAAGTTTGTCAGAATGAATGCGAATCGTGGCATTTCTGCAAATATTGTGTGCAGAGTCGGTGGCACACAAATACAAGTCCAAATACCTCATATTGCACAACTGTATGGCAAGAATTATTCTAGAGTTGACCATATGTGTTCTCTCATTTCCCCCTCAAAATTAGGGAGGCTGGGCCACACTAGTAAGAAGTCGTGGCATCATCTCTTCATGTACATGTATAATTTGATGATCGCAAACAGTTTAATCATTTATAAGTTAGTCTCAACCCATGCTATGAAGAAAAATTTTGACAACTTGCAGTTTTGCTTAGAGTTGGGCATGCAGCTCATAAACCGATTCACCTCACATAAACAAAAGCTCTCTAATGGACACTTTGCAATTCTAAGTTCCAATGGCCACAAACTTGCTAGATTGCCAGTCAAATGACCAAAAAGATGCTCTGGGTAGAAAAGGTGGATTGCCAAATGCATTTCTGTTTGCATGCTTCCCACTTGCTCACTGTCAAAACAATTAATTATTGCACATGTTAAAATGATCTTTGTAAACAATTTCAGATAATTCAAATAAAAAGGATTCAGATATATTTCTTTTTAGTTTATGTAATAATATTAATTGGAAATTAAATTTCTTTTCATGTTTTCACTAAAATCCCATCAACCAATATAGAAATAAAGCAAACTGAAAAATATGTACACATTAAAGTGGAATTTCATGTAAAAAGCTCCTACATTGCAAGATATTAACATTGTGCACATTAAATCAGGTAGTTAGGCTATAATCATGTGGCACTGGCAGTTACATAGTTTGCATGTTAGACTTTGTACATAGTGTATATAGATAGTTTAGGTGAATTAAGGTTTATGACAACTTTATGGCAAATTTACATCAATTTTATGACAAGCTTACAATTCAATTCTCAGCCATAATGGCAGTAGGCATCTCCACCTTCCTGTAATAACCATTAACAATGAACAGGTGGGTGCACTTGTGCTTCTCACAGTGAATTTCCTCATCCTGAAGATCCTGCAGGAGAGACTCATCACAGCATATGTATTTGTGCTGAAGGCACCTGATCTCCTCTGGTGTCTTTCTTATTTTCTCCCCTTTTTGAATCACCTCACTGAATTAGTGACCAAAGGTTGTAGGTACTTATGATTTTAGTTTGGTTTTATTATGTACAATAACACAGAGGGAAATATGACATTCATAGCAGATAGTATGTTACCTGTTATCCCTATATATTCTGGACAGTGTCCTAGCAACACATGTCTGACCATGCAGGTCCAGCCATGTTATTACCTGGGGTACATGATCTTCTGGGTCTCCATAGAATTCACACATATCCTGCACATGCTTGTAGTACATATCCTTGACTACATGATTTATAGCTCTGTAAAATACAATAATGAAATAATGATCACAAAACAGTTAATTGTTGACATTGCATCAAATGTGTGTCTTTGCTTTTTGTTACAATATGTCGACTAGCATCAATCGGTATGCGAGGCAGAGTGAATGCAAAGAGCAAGCGAAAGCTTAAAGCCATTTCTATTACATTTATTTAATTAAATGTCACTTTAATAACA
>JBCAUI010538571.1:0-10938 GCA_038406195.1 Haplosyllis anthogorgicola
AGTTTGGTGGGGTGGGATGGGGTGGTGGTAGGGGTGGAGTTGGTTGGTGTAGGTTGGTGGTAGGTGGGGTGGGGTGATCATAGGGAGTAGGGTGGTAGAAGGGGTGGGCCATTCGATAGACATGCGGCCAAAAGGCTGTCTCGTTTAGATATTTTATACGATGTTTACATAACAATATCTCAATAAGCCTACTTTTAAGATTGACAGGTTAACATTTGTTATAACAAATTATTGTTTTTTGGTAGAGTTTAAAGTGGACAGTAGAAACTTTAGGTTGACATACCTCAGATCATGTAGCAACAACTTGTATTATTACAAATGATAACTTGTCGTCTCTAAAAATGGGCTCACTAAAATTTTGTAATTTAAACACCGCATAAAACTTCCAAATGATCTTTTAGTTAGGACATGCCTATTGCATTAAAGGAAGTAAACGGTATACTTTTTGTTCATCAGCTTCTTTCATCATTTGGGGAAGTTTCGGTTCAAAGGAATATTTCATTTTAACTGAGCTATCCGTTTTATGAAACAATTAAAGTCTTGCATCGGAAATTAAACAAGTGGTTACTGGATTTGTCATTTGCTAACTGTCCACAGAAGTTAAAATGTACACAACAGTATTTATTTATCATTTGTAAAATAACAAACAGTCGCCATGTGCTCGGAACTTTCTATGTGTTTTTAAGATTTTATTTTTACTTGTCATAAAAGTAGCGACCCAAAGCTAAATATCTCTTGCCGTATTTAACTTTAATTCCCTACCCTAGGCAAAACTGCTATAAACAGTTAACCATGTAAACATGTATCATTTACACCTCTGTACGACGTACTTCGGGTCCACTCTTACCCCAGTAATGTCTGTCATATATGACCTCCGTACTCTCTTAATATTATGGGAAACATAAAGCATTAAGAGTGTCTCCCTTCATAAAAGTTTCCATTTGAGATGAGTTAACCTTTTTAGGTTTTAATTTCAAGAAAAACTGATTGCGACAGAAACAGATCACCTGTCAATTTTGTTCATGAAATTACAATATGAGAAAAATGTAATATGATTTATATGATGCATTAATCTAGAATTATGTATTATCCTTAATTGTGCAAACGTCATCAATTTTGTCGCTTTTCATTTTAATATTTGCGCTTCGTTTGGTAGTTTGCCTCATAAATTAAAGTACTTAAAGCTCAAAACGACAACTGAGAGTATTTTTTTATGGACTAATTTAAATTCAATATTGATGACAGTGGTAAAGAACGGTTTGATGAATTTGCAAGCGACTTTAGAAAACAAATTTGTCAAGTCGATGAAGTAAACCAATGGAATAAGTCTTGAACATTTGAATTAAAATGTTCCATCTGATCAAACGCAACAGTGCCACCTTGCCACAAAGAAATTAAAATTCTGCTAATTTCTTCACAGCATAAAGGTATATAAAATTGAGATATAATCAATCCCACCTTTATTTCATTTAATTTGATTAGGCGAGTCTCATTAAAGGACTCCAAATATACTTTTCTACGTGCACAGTAGGTCGTCTTCCGTGTTCTTTGAACCTGCGACGATACAGCTTTGGTTAACCGAGTGACATTCTCTGAATCTACCTATGGAGTAGTTTGTCGTAAAAATATGTTATGTAATGCATTGTGTCATTAATCTTATTGCTGATGACGTAAAGACGGAAATATCCATTTCAAGTTACATTTACAGTCCTTCCATCCCATTACCTCTCTGCTGTATTGAAACCTTGGAGCTGTTAGATGAAACACGAAACATACGTAATCTGCTTTGTGGGAGTTCACTGGTATGACTGCGCCATTTTTTTGTTTAAGTTAAATCACATGTGAGCTTCTAATATGGTTAATCATGTCCCACATTTGCTCAAAGTTAGTTTATCTATTTTCAGTCTATTTTTATGTAGTCTATGAACCAAATCCTGTCTTTCGCGTGCGCGCGTCTTTCTCTGGCAACTGCAATACTTGATAGTCTCAGCTTCGGTAATACCATTCTTATATTGCGCTGAAGAACCAATGAAAAGTTCGGAAAAGCTCCAATAAAGGATAATATGAATTGGAAAAACCAAGGAAAAATGACAGGGTTTTACCAATACTTGAAGTATTCTGTAGGCTATTCAAGGCAGTCGGCACGTCTGTTCATGAACGTATTTGAAATAATAATTAATCTTACGTAATGATTATTTTTACATCTGTAGGTCCACAAAGGTATTGTTGCATAATTAATTAATCAGTAAACTGATATACCTAAGGTGACGGTGTCAAAAGCAGAGCCTGAAGAGTTTATAAACGCAGTATGAAGTACTCGATATATATGAATAACGTCAACGTCATCAAAATAATTATCACAACATCAGATTGTCATCTACTTTACTGGTGCCACATCAAAGTCCACGATCTTGCATTCGGTTTAATTATATATATTACGCAGAGGGTCGATGTTAGTCTATAATTGGAAGATAATTATCGACTACCGAGTACCAAATCATATTCACATAGAAGTTGCAGGAAGCCTTTGACTCTATGCTTTGTACACATGACTAAAATATTTACATAAATTAATTTAAAAGGCAAATAGCTCGGGAATTGGCTGTGTAATCCTATCTGAATTTGGGAGATTTAGATGCATGACCAAAAAGCAAACAGGATGAAAAGCCACAGGAGAAAGACTAAAATCAAATTGAAAGGGCTCGTGTACAAGCAATGTTTGTGTGAAGATATGAAGGCAACATTCCGTCTCCTCACTCCCCAACAGTGATATCAAATTTCCTCTACTGTATAATCAGATTTTCTGCTCGTTATTTGCATGAGATTCACATGTGTTTGTGCTATAATGGACCTGCTCTTTTATTTCTTCTCTTTCGTATCATTTCATGCAATTGCCAAGGTCATGATGACCACTTACAATTTGCCTATGACAAACTGTTCCATTTCTCTCCTTGGGCAAAATACTTATAGTGTAGTAGCCCATAGCGGGGCTCAATGTTGGAAACCCGTATCTTTTGTTCAGATTTACATTTTTTCTAATTTTTGTTTTGAAATCAATCTTAATTACCAGCAGCTAAAACATCCTAAATTTGTTTTTTAATAAAATCATAATTTCATATCAAAATATCTATTTTTCAAAATTTTTTGCAGGGCCCTGGTGTAGGGCATGGGTTCCTATACTGGGGTCCAGGGGTTCCTAGAGTGGAGCTCTTTTAAGATATTCAATTTTACACCTATTTGTATTTGCTAAATCTGAAAATGAAAATTAGCGATAAAAGCTATAACTATCAGGCTACATGACTAAATTTTGAATTTTAATTTTAGAGTAACATAACACTCTGAAAAGTCAATTTTAAATTTTCACCTCTTTTCAGGTGGGCTTATAGTGGGGCCCCAAACTTCCAATTCACTTTTAAGAATCTTATTAACATTTTTTATCCCTTTTTTTACAGAATATACTACAAGGTACTGTTATTTAGCTGTCTACAAAGTTTTGTAAGTTTTTTCCAAGTTTAAAAATTTCCCTATAGGAATTTCCATAGACTTTTAGGGCCCCAGTACAGGGAACTTCACGCCCCCGCATGGGATTTTTCATCAAAGTCTCACTTCAGATCATCAGAATATCAACAATATGGCAGCTGAAGACTCAAAATTTTTGTAGGCCTTTAGTATGACTCTTTAGCAATGCATTAAAATTAGTTTCATGTCAATTGCAGTTTATGCCTTAAAACAATAATCGAACCAAACATTGTGTCATTTTTTTTGGAAATTTCAAAATGTCACTTTCCCCCCCAAAATATCCACTTCAAGCTCTTATATCTGACAGTAGTTTTTAGTGGCATTGCCTTTTTTCACAAAAGTTATACTAAATTATGATACAATTTAAATTTGACATTAATCATGCAAATTGACAAAGGAATTACAATGTTACGGCCATTTTTTCTTAAGGACCCCGCTATGGGGGTGGGCCCCACTCTGGGCATCCATACTCTATATGATATAAACTGTAAATTATCAATGACAAATAAAAAAATGGCAAAAAATGGCCTTTTTCTGTTAATTAAATTCACACATGTATGTTGTAATTCCATATCTTGCTGGATTTAATTATTTTAATATTTCTACTTAATTTTATTTTTACTACATGTACAAGTAATTAAGTGGTGATTTTGTGTGACACGTTTTCTCTGCGCACGCGTATTCACACATGGATGCATGCAGGCTCACATACACACACATTATTATTATGAATAATTTTACATAAAATACAATTAATAGGAATACATTACTTCTTCAGTAATTAATATATCTGTCTTATTTACCACATTTGCCAGGCAAAAAAAAAAACAACAAGAAAAACCTGCAACGTTTATGTAATTTGTTTTCATGTGACAAGGCCAAATGCTACTGGCTAGGTACTGGAGCCGGATTCATGATCTAACTTGCACAAGTTCATCTTCTAATCTGAAAATAACTGTATTGTAAAAACGGAACCTTAAGTGTATAAAATATGCCACAAATAGTGGTATCAAGGTATATTTTAGACAAATGGCTGTATTTCATAATAGTTCATAAAATATGAATACAATTAAAGACACCATGCATGAGTGCAAGCTATCAATGCAAGCACTCTTTTGAGAACGAATTGTTTGTAACTATTAACATTTTAAGATTTTTCATTGGAAATATGCCTACTAGTTATGATTAGTAGGCCATTACGTAAGTTGTATTAATTTATATTTGTTTAACACACAAACCTACAATATTAAATTAATTTTTTAATTAGACCAGAATTTAAGTGTAAAGTTAATCCTGTAGGAGGATACCAAAGAATGCTGAAAGAAATTGTAAAGATTGTAAATTTACGCCTTTACACATGTCTTTATCTCTCAGTCTGTGACCTTTCCGGCGTGTCTGGACTATCAATTCAAATGTGTAATTCAATACATCAGATTACCCTTCACCGTCTTAATTAATTCATTGGAAAGTCAATTGAAGATTGACAAACAATGACAGATTATCTGTAACTGAATACGCCACTGCTCCCACACATGTACAATCCAAAAAGCATCTCATGCAGCAGATCCTGTATGTTGAGATAAAATTAAACTTTGTCCATAGAAACTGTCCAGTTAAGCAATTTTATTCAATTCTCATTAATTTTTAATTTGCCAGATGTTTTAGTTTCGAGCGGAGGCGGTTAAGTTAGAAATATTTGTATCCATTTAGGTAGAATTGTGTCTTAACGGAGCTAATGACATTGATTGTTAATAGAACAGTTGAACTAATGATACGGGTTGTGGAAGGAAAAAGACGTTTTAATTCATTTATGATTAGACACTAAGTAGATCAGAAGTGAATTCTCTCATCGCTCAGGTAAGTAAGCAAACGAACAGCAGGTCAACCATGGTTTTAAAGCCCACAGCCAGAGTCACCTCAAGTCCGAAACAGTACCTAATGGTCCCATAAAATAGATTCATAACAGGTTCCTAAATGTTCACAAATGTTCCTATGCTATCTGATTTCAGTCAGCACTCATGCATTTTAGATCAGTGCTAGATTAGTTTTTTTCCTCGCGCTTTCTGACGGTCGTCACTAAAATCACCATGATGAAAGGACTCACTTACGGGATAACTCACAGATTGTCACAACCCGCGTATGCGGGAAGGTAATGTTTTCAGTTGTGTCTGCTTGTCTGTCTGACTGTCTATACAGGCTATAACTCTGGTCTGCTTGACCTAGAAAACTTTACTTGTGGTATGGTGGTACACCTTTATAATATGGGTCAAGTTTGGGTACCAAGGTCACAAGGTCAAGTTCAAGCTCATGCAATGGAAGTGTCCAGTTTTGACTGTTGTCTGGCAATGTAATGTACTTTGATATTTGTGAACAATGAACAAGGTCAAGGTAATTTGAGGGTCAAACTTTCTTCATGCATTCTCCTACGTTTTAATGTCTATGGCCTTTTGATTACTACACGGAAAGCTGGTGGAGAGGCCTTTCACTGAAGGGCAGTCCTGTTGGGTGAGATCTTTGGTAACTGAGAAGTTAAGTATAAGCCGTATTTTACGCTTGATCTATGCGGTGTAACGAGTACGACAACTTTACCTTTTTAGTAAAGCAGAATTAATGTTCATTATCCACCATTCCCAGAGGATACATTTGCGAAATGTTGCACAAACATTGCCGTTTATGGATGATCATTGATTTATCTATGTCATTAGTTATATAATGTGGCAATAAGGAATAATAAACGACAACTTTAGAAGGAGATGATTCATCTTTCCCCTGAAGGCAATGCTTCGTTAAACAGTCAGATACAATAACACGATTTATTCAGCAATGACGCTTTGTTAATTGTGGTGGTGGAGAATGGTTTTTTTTTTTTTGTTCTTGGTAAACTATTGGGGTTTTTTTTTTATGAAATTCAATCTGTATCTCAAAATTTTATTTAATTACGTATGATGACCGGGTTGTGATGGTAAACTTACAAAGTGAAAGTGATGATCAGGCAAAAGAATACAACAGTTTGGTTACTTTATTCTGAGCATGCGTCTGAATCTGATTCACCAAACTTTTTATTAGTCTCCTTTTCACTCTAATGTAAATTGTGTAAATAATTAATGAAATTCGTCGTGTAAGCAAATCAAGAAAATATCATTAGCTGCAAGGCTATTTCTATGTCTTTCTGTCCAAAGACGCTTTGGTTGGCGCATGTAGCTTAAATGCCAAAGAGCCTAACAAATCATGAACTGCCGTCGTCCGTTGTCATTGTTGTCGTTGTTATTGTGTGCGAAAAAACTATAATTGACGTTAATATCTGTACACACGTTCACTGACTGTGGTTCATCACAGATAATTTGTGTATTTCACACTCATGTCCAGCAACGTCTCATCGGGAAGCAAAGCAGAGGTTGAAATTTCTATCAGTTTTGGAAAAATGGCACATCAAATGCACAGCGTGAAATTCTTTTGCTCCCTCTTTTGTTCTGTACGTTCCCAAATTGATAGGAATTTCACGAACTGGAAGAATCAGGTCACTGTGACCCATAGTGACCTTAGTATGAATTTGGCAGTCATATTTTTTCTTTTCATTTGAATCCTTCTCCTTTATACACAGATGTTCGTATTGTGTGCAGTGGTGCCATCATATGAAATTTGGAAGAGTCATATTTGTGTTTTTATGCTTTGAATTTCACTCAAAAATATCCATTAAACTTGCAAAGATTCTTACCATTATTCTAATGCCAAATGAGATCAGGTCCATGTGAACCTATTCTATGCGGTGTGTACTGTGTAATACTAGAGAATGTCATATCAAGTTCTATGATATCATTACTTTGCATAACGTTTGGCATGATAGTTGAGTTAAACAGTATAATTTAGTTTGCTTTTTGTTTTGTCTCACTCAGGTTGTTACTCTGAGCCTCGGCAAGGCCAGATCGGCATTAGTTAGACTACATTCATATTGCTCTTGATAATGATCTTCCACCCTTTTTCGAAATGTATTCGCTTTTTGTTCATAAGGACATGGCTACAACCGGAATCAACCTGGTGCCAAACCAAGTGGTTCTTTCTGACCTTTTCACCTCATCTTTTAGTTTAGGCTCATAAGGAAACGTTTTTATTGTTCTCAGTGGCACCACCAAAACGCATGCCATGCCTTTTTGCAAGAAGCTTTATCAGATAATTACAAATGACTTGATTAGTTTTTTCTTTGGGATGTTGGGTCTTTATTTTCACTGATGCACAGTTATGTGCGTGTCAGAATTTACAAATCGGCAAATTGTGCTTAATTATACTTATGTCACTTCTGTAAGCAGTGTAGGGTGCCACTCACAACTGAACTGCTTCACCTGTTAGATTGGTGGGAAAATGTTCCCGCCACATCCAGCTGACGCACCCCTACACTGTTGCCTCTGCGCCTGCCAAAGCTGGCCCTGCTCTACCTTCTGAATCCCGTTTCTTCGGCAAAGCATTGGCTAAGCCTATCACTGCTGCTGCAGACATTCCGCAACCACCATCACCACCAACAAAGTTATCTGAGTTTTTGACATCTGTTGATGTTCCTTGATACCTGTATTTTTTCCTCTTAGTGTCTCCCGAATGTTTATTTCTTTCCAATGCTTTGCACGTAGCACCTATGGAAACATCACCATGCTGGTTGTTCAAAAGAATAACAAATTAACATCCTCTCCCTGAATGTGTGAAGACTCTTTGAACCAGAAATAACGGAATTTACGAATTTTAAATCAGAAAGTAGACGACAGGCAATCTGGAAGGAAGTTACGTATAAAGGATTTATTGTTACATAATATTTTAAAAACCCGCCACAATGACGAAGCAGCTTCAAATGCTGGTAATAAAAATACCAAAGTACGGATAAGTTTTTATGTAAGGGAACATTAACAGTATGGTGTCATAATGTAATGATTCTTAATATACATTGTTTCAAAATGGATTACAAAACGTCCTCTTTGTGTGTAGCTGTAGGATAATTACAATTGGCTCATTTCATTATAATCGACGACTCTCCTCGGCGAAACTTTTAAAAAGTGAAAATGTCGGAGCGTGGGTCGCGACGGGCCAGTGGAGTTCCCGGGAGATCTATGTCCCTCGTTCCAAACAAAAACAGCGAACAAGGAAAGAAGGTCAGCAACAAGGTCATCATTAACGTTGGTGGCGTCAGGTATGAAACGTACAAGTCAACGTTGAGGAATATACCCGACACCCGTTTGTCGTGGTTGACAGAAAACACGGCACAAACGAACGCAGACTACGACCCAGCGACGGGCGAGTTTTTCTTCGACAGGCATCCGTCTGTGTTCAACATGATACTAAACTACTACAGAACAGGGAAACTTCACGCTCCAACGGACGTGTGCGGCCCTCTATTTGAAGAGGAACTGTCCTTCTGGGGCATCGATGAGAAACAGATAGAACCCTGTTGTTGGATGCAATACAGAACCCACAGAGAAGCACAGGAGACTCTGGCTGAACTGGATTTAGGCGAAGTGGATGACGACGACGAAGACGACGATGTTGCTCTTCGATTTGGAATCCATGAAGAGGATTCTCCGGATTTGTCTTGCTGGCAAAGATGGCAACCGAAAATCTGGACTGTTTTGGAGGAGCCGTCTTCTTCAAAAGGATCTCAGGTAATGGATTCTGTATGGAGTGACGTACTATTTTACTTTCATTTATCTGTAATAATGGCGTTAGTAACTACTTTTATTATATTAATGCACAGAAACATTTACCGCTACAAAAGCGAAGGTAATTCGCTTGAACATTCGTTGTGCCTCGGGGCTTCAGTTCTTTGTTGAGGTGTCAATAAATGAATTAATAATGAAACCCACTCGATGGTATCTATTGCCTTCTAAGTCAACATGAATAACATTTGTGTACTGTCACGAATGACGTTGACACAGTTTAAAGTAGTTCCTAAAGTTAGAGTAAAAACTATACTTTAAAACAATAGCTTTGTCACGTTAATTTCCAGAATTAAATGGTTAGTTTGCTTATTTACAGACCATGTTATTCCGGGGTTTTTTCGAAACAAGTTAAATAGATAAAATACAATAGCAAACTTAAATCTCAGTTTTCCCACTTAACTTAAATCTCAGTTTTCCCATTTTAACCTGTCACACCTAAAACAGAATAACTCACAACAACGAATCATGAAATTCTATTCAGTTTTGGAACAATCGCACATCAAAAGCACAGAATGGAACTCTTGTGTTTTCTCTTTTGTTCTGTACGTTCCAAAATTTATCGGGATTTCTTGATTCCTTTTGTTGATAAAGAAATTAGACTAAATGGATGTTCTGGAAAAAAAACGTTACAAAGGCAATTACATGTTATGTTGTCTTTTTTGTGTGGATTACAGCGTGAAGACTTTATTCCCAAGTGTTTTCGAATTCCATGCCTGAGCTATGGAAGTAAACAATTTTATGCTTTTTGTTTCGGAAAAAGTGGGCCATTATTTAGTTTCGTTTTTGACAAACGACAAAACATTTACATAAACTTACAATGTATCACTTCTTTACATGTTTTATTGTACTTGCTACAATGTTTATGGCGCCATTATGATTTATAATAGATGTTAACGTCAAGTTGATCCCATTTTGTGCTTAAGTGGAGCAGTTTAACAACTTAATAAAAGGATTACGGAAGCACTGCGGATACAGCAGTTTAATACAACATTTAATTTACAATAACCGCAGGCTGGAAATTCTTGAAGTTTAATTTCATTCAATAGACGGAATCCGTTCCATATTTTGTTTTGAGACTTGAGAAAGACCTCAGTGCCATTAAACATTAGCATCCAGGTGCTATGGGTGATGCTGAGGGGGATCAACATCTCAAAGAGCGCCTCTTTCACAGAATGCGCAATGAGTTGCAAAATGCACTACAATACAAATATAATGGGAATCCGGGGTTACATTACAGTGAACTGGCATTTGCCACCAGACAAATTGAAAACAAAAAGGTAGCTGCACCCATGGAGGTGAGGGCTAAATTGGCTGTTGCTGACAGGTTCGAACATGTGAATGAACAGGGCAACCCCCTGGATGAGATTCAGAAACAAATAGCTACCCTAATGTCAGCAATCACAAATAGTCATCCCAGCACCAAATTGACTAACAATGGGGGAGGAAGGTTTTCAAAACCGCAAAAACCAGGGACGCGAGACTGGTCCAAATACACATTTTAATTGTGGAGAAAAGGGGCACAACTGGCGTCATTGCTCCAAACCGGTTGTGGATGAGAATAACCTTCCCTTCTGACCGGCAAATTTAAACGGTCAGCCGGGGGAGGGAAATCAGGCCAACCCTCCTCCACAAAGGGTGGCCAACTGTCAATAATAAGTAAACAGGGTGTGCTCACAGGGCCGGGGTATCATAACCCCAATCCATGGATTAGACTTATGGGAAA
>JBCAUI010538582.1:0-23432 GCA_038406195.1 Haplosyllis anthogorgicola
GTGGCATTAATCTATGAAAGAAAGGGCAAATATTGCTTATTTCGTTAAAAATTGCCTGGCGGTTATATTACATGATTACTAACAGATGAATGATCACGATGAAAACAGCTGCATCCAGACAATTGAATGACGTTGGTTTCCCACCAAAATGTTCATTTCTTACTTAATATTTTTATATCTCGATCAACCCATATAATTGCTGTACATTTTTTCCGTAATGTAATTCATATATGCTCTAGAATAAACCCAACAAATGAAATTATTTACCTTAAATTTAACAAATTCAGCTCCAGACAATTGGCAGCATGTGTATCACGTGACCATCTACGTCAAGGATTTGTGTGTACACATTGACGATATGAGCAAGACTGCTGGCACACTTTTCAAAAACACTGTTTTGGTTATATTTCCTTTTGCAGAGTTTACACAAGTGGTTACAAACTTTGAACACCAAATTCGGATATTTACTCTGAATGTGCGTTTGATTAAGGACCATGTCATTTGTTTTATGTGTCAGAAACTTTGTTACCAAATGACAAGTTGGATTTCCATCGGAATATGTCGAGAGTAGGAAGCTAGATCTACATACATACAGATCCAATGCAATGCAAAAGTTTTTTTCGGGTTTAGATGTATGAAATAAACTGCCAAGTTGTAAGATCGCAATCGACAGTCTGCATTTGAGAGAACAATGATGTGATGATGTGAACAATAGCTACTTACTGTATTAAAACGTTTCTCAGGCTGAGATAAAATGGATAAATTAATGTTTGGCTCGAAATAGTCAAATTAAAAGTAGAACAATAAGCACATTATCACAAGTCAATTAAAAGCCTGACTGTGGTTTCAAGAGCGAATGAACCAGTCAGTGCAGCATATTATCATTCAATGCTTGATTAATGGTTGAACAAGCTTGCTAATTAAATGTGCTCAGTGCAGGTATTGTGTGTCTATTGAAGATAAAATCCCTCCGAGTCCCACAATAACTGCATCATTACTGTTTGTGGCAGTTTCAGGTTGGCTGTAGATATATAGGATTTTCTGGTTCAGCTCTGTTCAATGCTTATGCGGTCTAGTTTCGACGAGTAGCATGCAGCTGTGTTAATGCCTTCCAATTTATTATAAATCTATTGGTGGGATTGGATACAATTTACGCTAATGCTGTTCTCTTACAAGGAATGATTTAATTTGTACTGATTTTCTTCTTTACGAACTCACAGTGAGTGGAATCAAGTAAGAGAATTGTGCAACATGTTGATAATGAGACCGGAGGGAGTACAAGTACAGTACAGTCAACGTTTTGCACAAACTTCTCGGCTCTGTTGTTGAATTATCTGTTAATGGATTACCTTTACCTGATGATCATCGGTGATGAAGGCAAATAAGGAATGGCCAGATTGACTAGTCTTACCTCAATAAATAACAAGCTTCAGGAGGGATTTGAAGCCCTGATAACACCCTCAGGTAGACTCATCTATATAAAGTATGTATCTTTTCATATTTTCTCTGGGTAAAGCTTGTACATAGTTCTCAATTTCTTCAACTTTAAGCGAATTTTTCAAAAAATTGAATGGAGGACGGTTGGTACCATATTTGTTTTTTGTCTATTTGCAATTCAAAGTTGATCCCATTTTCCAACGTCTTTAAAATATACACCGGTTCATACATCAAAGCACGTGAGCAAATATTTAAATAAGAGTAATGTCTGGCTGGCAATTTATGTGGATATAAGTATAAAAAGAATTTATGCAATAATAGCTTTGACACACATTTTATTTCATTTATGCAGCAATGGCAACGTTTTCGAACACAGATGAATTTATCGCGTTATTTAAGTGAGTCATACTTTTCATGGATTTATATTATTTTATCACATTTGATGCGGGGTTTATTGATTTTTCATTGTATTCACTATTATTACGTACATATGTTACATGTATAGCAATAATTGTCATCATCACTAAGAGAATTAGCTTTGTTTACTTGACCGGGGCAAATAACGTGATTATCCTTCTGTACTGACAATTTGACCAGCATTGATGTAATGCATCTTATCAATGAAGCCGTCTGACAAAAGGGCAGTGTAATGAGCTTGCTCAGGTAGACAGTGTTATGGAGAGAAATAATGCTAGATTATAAGATTCTGTCTGTCATGCTTCCACATTTATCATATTGTGATGCTGCCTTCTGTCATTTTATAGATCACATTGCCAGCACTCTGTGAAATTGATTTGGTTTTTTCTTTCCCATCTAGTTTGTCTATTCTCAGTGTGAAACACTTCAGAGCTGCAACTTTTGGCCGTGAAGAGGAAAGCAATTAGTGTCATTCCAAACCTGCTGAATTGTTTTTGGCTCATTTGGCATATATGCCAAATAGCCCCTTGAATCATGAAGTGTCCGTCGTCATCGTCCTGCGTTGTCGTTGTCGTCATCATCGTCATCTGTGCACAGTCACCCTGAGCACACTATTGATCATAGAGACTTCATATCTTAGACACATATGCATCTATGTCCCATCTCAAAGCCTAGCAAAATGATGTTGCTGTGACCATTATTTTCAAATTGGCAGCTATATTTGAACTTTTCTTTGAACCTTATTCCTTGACACACAGTTAAAGGTACAGACTTCATATTTTGCAGTCATATGCATCCACATACCCTCTTTATTTCCTGTAAACATTATGTTGATGCCACTTATATTTCTAGCTTGGCAGCCATATTTGTGCTTTTTTCATTGATCCCATTGGAGATTTGATCCTAGACACTTTGTGTCCCTGTGATATTGTAACCTAGATTGTCTAAGTACTTTGATAATGCCAAATGAGCTCAGGTCCATCTGGACCTATTTTTACATTGTAAAATTGCTATTGGTGTCATTTGAAAAGGCTAAATATAACACTCATACATGTTTTTCATGTTACTTTATTGAATTATGAACAAATCAATGTTTTTTAACAAGACTTGGTAAATGTATTGATATTTTAACGCAAATGCATTTTGTGCACAGGAAATTACTTTCAAATCAATTCTGCATATAAATTGCATCGCATCAATATAAATTCCTAAAAATAGCTATATTTCAATTTAATCTTCCGGACATTGAACTAATGTATGTCAGTAGTCTTTCAAATACACGTTAAGGAACTGTTTATCAGTGCATCTAACCACAATACTATAAAAGGAGATGTATGCCACGAAATGTTTTGAAAGGTAGGAAACCCAACACAAAGTCAGAACGATTATTTGTGTGCACTTGCCTACCGCAAGACAGTGACACAGTAGCTTAGGTATGTGGAACAGAGAAGCACACAACATAAAAAGTTATTAAGAATAAACAATTTATAATTAAACATGATAAGCTAGACATTTCAGTCCGAAGAAAATGCGCCAAAAAGTCAATTTCATCATTATGTTTAACAGCCTTATTGTTATTTGTGGAATATATTTTCGCGAGTAATAAATTACAGAAAAGAATCTATGACTGCAGTACCCAGCCCAGTTATTTAAAAACAATATGTTGTTCCTTGACGTTTAAGAAGGTGATAAGGAGAGCTGATAATCTAACTTAAACTTAGTCCAAAGATTTGATTGGAACTTATTAGTGACAGTAATATAAGTTCTTTTTCTTTCGACTATAGTTGATTAAAAGCGTTTCCATACTGTTGAACCTCGTTGTAATTATTGTAGCACGCCCAGAGATTTGAAGGGTGACATTGGTGCATCAATTTCATGGTAAAATATACAAGTATAATTTGCATGTCAGAGAAAATCATTACCAACGTCTTTTTAAGGTAACACGAGGGAACTAACACAAAAGGATAGTTACCCCAAATAGGTAAACCGCGAGCACTTTCAAAGGAAGATATATTACAAATCAAGCCCCTCGATGGTCTGCATATGACGAGAGCTATTTTATAACTACTCAAGTGAGATAGCTGAGAGTTATGGGACAACAATATAAAGTTGCAAACATTCTGCTCACATATTGATGCCAGTGTAGTGGTAATGTTCCGTTGTACAGCCAGCTCTGAGACACAAGGATTTATATGGGTCAAACAGAGGCTGACCATCCATTATTCACACATGGACTGGCTTAAAGTACTGCTAAAATGGAGTTAGAGCCTCAGTGACAATGACCCGCCTTGTCATTTAACTTGTTCATTGATCATATTTGTACTTGTCATTCTGTGAGATATTCCGCACTTATTCATTGTCACATTCTTAAGCAGGTTAATTTTTAAAACATTCTCAGGAGCTATCTATGACACTTCATTACATGGGTACTTTTTTCTTTTCAATGGTGCATATGCACGCCCAGCTAGGGAAGGAAACAAGGCAACCACTCTGGAATAGTAGAGTAGGAAGAGTCCTTCGATTACCATATTAAGATAAATGACAGTCCTTATTTTGGCTTCCTTTTCACTTCTTTAACACCTTTTAAGAAGGAGAGATGGAGAGAAAGAGAATGTGCTTCACATCAAAGGACTGAATCCAATTTTCCATTTAAGGAGATTAGCCTCTAAGGCTTGTGCAGAATTGTGACAATCACAGAGGGATATCATCATGCCCGAAATTGCCTGTATCTGGAGAAGCAGCTGCACATACTCAATACATACGTGTATTATTCTTAGGGGTATAACAGCCAGGTTATTTATTACCGCGTGTCCCATTATTTAGATGTAGATCTGCGTACATTTTCAAAGTAACAAATAAAAAAAGTGTTGCCATAAAGGTTTTAAAAGTGAAGTAACCATAGCTGATAGGTGATATACTTTGATGGTTGTTTTGGCTGCCTGTGTAATGAAATATATGGACTGAAGGCTAATTTAAAGTCAGTCGGGTAAAAAGCCTCAGTACTTGGTAACGACATAACGAAGAAGAAAAATGGACTCGCACACTGATGTTAGAGAAGGAATATGTCACGGGGATTTACTTCATAGGATACACAAAAGTAGCCATTTCACACTTGGACAAATTTTTGGAATAGCCAAACATGTACTTCAAAAGCCTTTCCGTTGGCAGTTAATGATATCATGTCCTTTGGCTCAACTTTATCAAAATTGCCACTTCAACTCCAGTTATCAAATGCACAATTGATATTTTATTAATCAAACATGCTGAACCTATAATAGTGCATATTTCATAAGTTTACTAGAATGAACAATCTTTTTCCCAGTAAACTCTACTAAACTCAAATAAGGCCATAAATTCACCCCAAACGACGGTTATGCTTCAACTGGCAAAATGTCCTCATTTCATTCCCGCGAAAAGTCGCAACTCTTAAAACATCAGCTGTGCTTTGGCACTTCCAAAATTTTTCCCCTTTCTGGAGAGTACTTAAACTACATTTAGTGTTGGCCTTGCCTGGCCTAGAGCTGGGGAAGAACGTGAAAACCATGGTGAGGAGATGAATTAGCTGATGACTCTTGCTTCATCAGTCACAGGAGACATGAAGAAATTGAATTCCCATCTAGCACTACCTCTTTAGTGTAACTTACATTCAGGGCACACGTAGTCACTTAGTTTATGATTGTTTTAATAAGGGTTTATGGAAGAAAAAGAATATGTTCTCCACATTTTCAGCTATGGTAGAAGTGTTGCCGCTACTTTATGAAACAGGGGCAGTTTGTCCCACAAAGCTAAATTTAGGGGGACAATAAGGGACGCTATAACATAACTATTCAAAATTGACGGTGGCATTTTAATTTTAATCATTCTTGAAACCAAATACAGGAGTGTCTATGACTTCGCAAAAGCCATTTTGAAACAATATTCATTTAACGTAGAAAAGTTGATGGTCATGTGGGACTCCCCACCTTCATTTCGGGAGACGTTGCCAAACTTTTATGCGGGAAAATCCATGCCGCCCCGTAGATCTTTAGTGCTAGTGGCGGGATTTCATCTTGCGAGATAAATTTGTACTTCGCCGCTCGATTAGAGTACTGCCAAAGTCACGCAGTTTGCGAAATTTGAGATTTAACGAAGGTTAAGTAAAAAGGCTAATTAGCCTGTTTTTAGATTTATAAAAACGTTGTTTTTTATGTAAATTGCCATAATTCAATATCAAGTCATATTAGATGAGACACTTTTACATATGAAAAGCGAATTATGCTCATTAATTGATAGGCGAGCGCACTGTGAGAGTCGGAGTTACTGTAACGTAAATATATCAAAGAAGAACAATGAAAACCTAATTATGCACTCGGTACCTTGGGTGTGATGTCAAAAAAATTAATCAGTGAGCACTGTTTCAATGAATTTAGAACGCAAATCCCCAAGTATAAGTCTTTGCAAATTCTGTTTGGACTAATTTATTACTAAAATTTATCAAAGTCAACAAGTGAAGTAACTTCAGAAGGCGCCGGAATTGCTCAGATCATACTGAAATTGAAACTTATCAAGTTTTAAGATGAAAGGCAATTCATGTGTGCGATTTAACCGGCTAAGCCTTCCTCGCCATTCGTATATTCGCATGGATATCCAGTACACGTTGAAAACAATTCTTGAAAAACAAGTTTCTGATGAATTAATTCTGTTTTCTTACGATGCCATTTTCTGTAACATCAGTTGTAATTATTTGGAATTATCACTTACAACTTGAGAGTGAACGCATAGGCACGTCCGTCAATGTTGTTTCACGACTGTCATTACTTTACAGTAAATGAAGGAATGTACATTGCAACAGAAACACCAACATTAGCAAATTATGATTAAGATTGGTCTCCATTGCTTGTTGTTCGTGTCCCTGAAGTGCAAAATTGTGAAGCTGTGCGCACTTGTGAAAGACAACAACTGTCATATATATTCTGTGCGGTAATTTGTAAATCGATGTATATTTGTTGTACATAACATTTGTTCTACGTTTCGTTGATTCATCAGGACCATCTGTACATATGATCTGTTTTTTTGTCGTTTATTCACAAGCAAATTACCTGAAATCAATGTCTTTAATGTGAATGAATGTTTTGGAGAATTCGAATGTTTTTGGTTTCTTTCATTGTTCACGCTGTGTTATCAATATGGAACTGAAAATTATTGGAATGTTTTGACGATCTTTATCGCATTAGCCATAGTTTATCGCAGGGTCTTTCTCTCATGAAATCAGTTACCTATTCTGATGGTGAAAGATACGTTGAGCAAAAACAGGCAGATAAATAGTGTACAGGTAACGTATACCATCGAATTTCTCTCGCTTATTTTCGTTTTTACTCATGTCTGAACCAAGAAAGAAGTTTGAAAAAAGTTTGCAGCAGGCAGAAGATGTTGTCAATTTGTTTGTCCATGACCGTACAAGAATAAAGGACCGCTTTTGAGACTTGAAGAGAGCCTATCTGTCACAAAGTCTTATTCATCATGTTGTCATACCCTGTGCTGTCAGCATACAAATCCCATTACTACCACTCTGTTAAATTGATTTTATGCTCCCGTTCCCAAAGCAGCTTCTTCAACTTCTATTCCTGTGCACTTTGTCCGGACAAGGTATCAATTGTTTTCTTTAAGAATCGGTTAAATGAAATAACTTCCATACCACAGAACATGGTATTTTCCTCTCAACAGCAATGCCATTAAGAGTAGCAATTTGTCCTGGCAACAGACCCAATCATTTATATTAAAAAGACTTTATACTGTAATACTAATTGCTGTGTTACGCACAAAGAACTGCAAAGCGGATTATAGTGATGCATTGTAGTCGCAAACATAATTGACAAGTTGTCTCAATGCCAGTTTGATGTGTTAATTTGTCGTATTTCTTTTAAACCTGTAATTAATCATTTACACGATACCATTTAGCAAACGCCAACATTCTTCCGTAAAAATATAATTTGTCAAAATTGAAGAAAACTGCTAGAAAACATAATGATCCTGCCACTGCAAACATAGACTCACGACTCATCCGCAATATAGAATCTTCTCACCTCGGCAGCAAATTTCCTCCCTCCGATTAGACTCCTGTTAGAAAAAAGTGAATTCTCCACTTTCGACCATAGACCCAGAACACACCACCGCGATTTAACGAATTGGATCTGAATAAGTGAACAGAAGTTGTAGTGCGTTGTTGTGACAGACGGAAGATGCCTTTTACAGACATTTGTTAATCTGTTAAGAGACCACAAAGTTTCTTGTTGATAAACAGCTCGAATTGTTTAATACCTTTCAAGATTGGTAGAAGTCTTAAATAGAAAGAATTAACACATCAAGGGACGAAAAGGATGCTAGCGCTAAAGTGCCTAACTTGCTATGGATGGTAAAGTCGTAACTAGAAAAGGATACGGCTTCCTTCTTCAACTGTTTGCCGTTGCTAGACACCAAGGAGTGGTCTGTTGAGTTTCTTGTTAAGGAACATATATAAATGATCCCTGCTAATGTAGATATCTATTGGCAGTAAACTTCGAATGTTCCCATAATGTCCCCCAAAACAGTAATAGTTTCTAATTAGCAGTGAACTGATATGCGACTTGAGAAAAGGTAAATAGGGTGAATCTCCTTCATTAAAAAGAAGAATTGATTTCTTTGTTCTTCAAACCAAGTTGATACTCTAATTTATTGAACATGCGTTTGTATAATTAGAAGGAGCTGAGTGAAAAAACCTTTAGGCGACATCAGCAGAGGCAACAAGTTCCGCGTATGTCTTTTATCCAGTTGTTATGTGTTATCCTACGCGTGGATGCCTAAACTGAGTTAATATCAAGTGACAGAATGTCATAATATTCAAAATTATTTTCCTTAGATAGAACGGGGAAGGGTTTTAAAAGACAAGTCAGAGAAAAACTCCCTTTGTTGCAAACATATTCATCATAATTTCTAGATCTAGGTTGTCAGAGACAAATCCTACAGGATCAGTGCCCTCTTAAAACTAACTTCCCCAAAGCTCAAGACTAATCTCCAGATTTTCCTGTGTACTTTACCATGTGCAGGTCCTAGGTCTTGTTACGGAAGCATAATTGGTGTCCCAGAAGACATCAATCGTTACACGAAACATTGCATTACCTTATATGATGATCGCCTTTTTCTTTCTTCAAGATCCGCCCTCAGTAATATTTTTAAACTATTATGACTTTAATACTTATTTTATGTTCCTTTTTGGCAGTTTGAAAGTTAACTATGTAATTGTATCGCAGAATGTGAAATGGGAAGTTGTAATTTGTGTTACTATTTACTTTCGGCGCCTAAGTAACCAACCTAATTTAGCGGTTCCGCCAATCAGTTTAGCGCCTCTGAACAGCTGCAGTAAGTTCAAAGGAATTTAACCCTCACATCAAAGAACAGAATGCAATTTGCAACAGATTGCTGGAGCAGCACTGGGAATGGCAAAGGAAATGATGTTCCTGCCCCAAGTGTTTGTCATTGGCAATGTGGAAGGGAAGAAAACACACCAAGTACGGTTAATTCTGCTGCTGATTACACGGATGCGAGATTACTTGTTGGAAGAATGTGTTCACAATGTTCTTACACGGCTCCATATCACCGACACCCACATTGCATCTCCTGCAGGACAAGAGGTGTAATTGCTTTGGGTCCTGTTGACAGAGCTCATTCATCTAAACTTGAGCTTCTGACCCCTTTTCTTCTTCATAAAGACGCATTTTTCCCAGTTAAACCTAAAGTTAAATGCTGAATTCATGCCACTGCAGGATTAACCTTCCATAATGCAGTTTATTAACCCATGTAGTCGTTTACTTCAGGACTGGAACTGTACCCGAATAATATGCAATACTTTTTTATGAAAAGTTTACTGACTAAAAAGGAAAAAATGGTTCTGATGCAATGTTACCTATTTTTCCGTTGTAACAGTTTCTTCGAACTCAACGCCTTCCAGCATGATGGATGTTGAACTAAATTAAGAGAGAATAGGATTAGTGAAGTTGTGTGATCTGTCACAGTAGAGTCAGGTGCGCTGTTTAATAGATACAATCTCCCTCTGATTGATTCAATGTAAATGGATGGTGGCACAGGCCACGTACATTGACGGTTTCATTACGTCGAACTGTTTCCTTATTTGAACAACCTTTAACTCTGTCGGGCAGAATGTGAAAGCTCATTAAGTGCTAGCCTATGGTTTAAAACATTTAGTGTATTATTTAATATTTGAAAATAAAAGTTCTTAAAGTTTTAAAAGATGGAAGCGACACAAGCAACGATCTGCAGTAATTATTTCACTGTCAATGTCAACATCAGGCATAAATATGACTACTTTGCGATACAAGCATTCGGTATTAATGAGTTTCTTACTGACCCTGTGAACCAGAAATGTAGCTACCAGAAGCAAAGGTTGTCTAGGGTGTACAGCGGTAATTAGCAGACATGTTTGACCTCATTACTGTTGCTTAATGATTTATCCTAGAAGTAGATCGGTCCGTGTATGAAGTGGCCAAAACGTTTTCAAGTTTATTTTCTTAACTGAAAACGGAAAAACGGGGATTCAATCATCCAATTATGTTTTCTCATTTTTTACATAACTTTTAAATGACACAAAATAGAAAACGGAGATTGCATACCCTGTTTTATCATTTTTCTATTTACATCTATTCCATGGAACTAAAAATGATGAACGAAGTCTTCATTTTTTCATTTTGTATTAGTTTTTATTCATTTTAAGACATGAAATGTATCTATAAAACTTGAAATGTATCTATAAAACTTGAAAACATAAAATTGAAAAATTATGAAATTGGTGATCAAATCTGTGATTTATGTTTTGTGTCTTTTCAAAGTTAGAAAAACAGAAAAACAATGAAAGGGGTGATCGAATCTCCATTTTTTAGTTTAAAAATTAAATCTTGAAAACGTTTTGGCCACTTCATACACTGACTTAGATCTAGATTTTCACAGATATAGTACTATACAAACGCTTAACACAAATTTCATTAGGGCATCGAATAAACAATTTGACTTTGCTCTATGATAATCGATGAGATGTTAACTTTGGTTTATATTAAGAATCTCACAATTACATTGACCAAAATGTTTCATTATTCTCTCTTTGAGAGTTTAATATTTATCATTTGACTAGATATGCAACTGGAATCAATGTCAGACGTAATACATATTTGAGTGCAATTATCATGTAGTCAACGTGTATCTACTTTGCCTAATCCATAGAAAGGTTCTTTGATTCAGAGAATACAAACAAGAAATATTGTAACTGAATTATTCTAATTGCTTCATTGAATTTTCTTCAAAGGTTACTAACTGATTTGCGGGAATTGTATCATGTCAATTTCTCTTCAAAGAAATTCTAAAATGTACACATTATTGCCACATTGTTTATTTCAGATTCATTATGTAGTTTTCGTCAAACTGGTTCACTGATTATGAAACATTCAATCATTAATATCTTTCTTTGTATTGTGAGCAACGTATCATTTATTTGCCTCTTATGTAAAATGGTCGGCGCAAATCAGGTATAATATGGAAATTGGGCAAATGTAAAGCCAATAAAACCTGATTAAGTTGTGTGTGGAACATACCTTCTCTAATCACATCAGCAACACATCATCAAAGAGCCAAGCATTGCGCACAAGTGCATCATTGATTTCTCTTTGGAAATAAGGAAGGAAGAGGCAAAACGATACAAATTCTTTCTGTGCAGCCCTATTGGCATCTCTACTCAAAAGGATACACCGCTAGGTAAAGCAGTGAAATGGTAATATGAACCTACAAGCAAGGAAATGATTCACAACGTGTTGCACAAGTAGTTTTCCTAAACTAAAGCTGGCTAAATCAATTTCCTAGAATCTGAAATTTGAATGAAAAAATGTTAAAAATAACTTTTCATAACGTAATGATGTAGCCTTTACTGTGCAATGGCGTCACTGACAAATTGGCATGACCAAAATACGTCCCGTCATACCAAAAATACCGATTCCATTATTCAACAAAATTGTTCCTCGTTACCAATTTGGAAACACAACTTTAACATGCCCTGATAGATATTTTCCAGTTGTTAAAGCAAATGCAAAGGAGTATTCTTTGAATCTATTATTGGTGCAAGGTCTAAACAACAAACGGGGGATCAGAATCGTAGAATACCTGTACAGTTATCCATCATCTGAAAATTCACAGGAAGCGAATCCTTAAAAGTGCTGAAGTCTTGTAAATGCTTAATACGAAGGAATAAACGAAACTGAGATTGTTACAAAGCGTGCCGTTATGTGTTTTTGATACAATAGAGCTAATCTGATCATTAACAGCAAACTAGATACCTTCTTGTGAACAAGCCTGCAAATAACGAGGTGATATTTAGTTTTAAGTCACACTTCTTTCTCATTGAGGTTTATTCGAGTTTTCGTTTGTGAGTTTTTTCAAGAGTGAAAGTCTCCTATTGCACGTTTTGCTATGTCCTTTCTCGCCACACAGACTAACTATGAGTGACAGAAGCCAAAAGAAGGCTTGCAATTCAATCATGTAAGGGAACTGACCATGCAAAGGTATTGCAACCCAAGCAACACATTACAGAAGAGAGAACTTTCAATGACAGACGGCTGTTTATATGTGGAAAAGTGAAGACCAGAACGCCCCATTTCCCTGTAGTAATTAGCTGACTGAATTAACCATTGAGCTCCACCTTGATTGAGTTATATAAATGATTGATAGACCCTCAGGTCACTTAGTTGCCGCTGTCGATTGCTCCTTATATGTTAGATCACCTGGTTTACTACCGTAGTGTTTGGACAAGAAGGAAATGTAAGCTTTCGTGCAGAGACTTTTTAAACAAGAGTGATCTACGCAGACTGTCGTCACCCTTTTTGATGTTGCTTCAATCCTCGTTTATTCGGAGTGTAGACATCGTGAATGAACATTTGTTATCGCACAAGTTCATGTTTAAACTTTCTATTTTTGTCTGAAATTGTCATTTTCGTTTTAAATGCGCACATTGTTGTCTGGTCTAGACAGACCCGGGATAATATTCCCGTTCATACCGTTTCATAGCATAGTTAGCTGTAAAATATAGATTTGATACTTATTGCATCGGATACGAATTCCGCAGTTTTTGGAAAGCAGTTAACATTTTTGTGAGCGTATGATGTAAGTTGGATGAGATGAGAAAATTATTATGAGGCTTGTAAAACCGAGCAAGGCTTCTGCATCCAACATTCTTTCATCAACAACCTCAATTATTTTGTCATCAAAAAATCACGTTGTAAGGCCTTTGCTATTGATTTTGTTCATGGCTCTGCCATTGAAGTACTTTTTATGATATAAATGAAAAGTCTCAACAACCCGTATAGAGATACAGAATTGAAAAGGATTCATTTTTAATCTTATGAATTGGTATGTGAAAGGTATTGTTGTATCACAGCAGCAAGTGAAATATGAAGCCACCGCCAAGAAAAGGATTAACCTCAAAGTAAAAGGTTGCAACACAATGGACTTAAGCGTCAGTGACCTTACCAAGAAATATACGCTAAATATACATATGCATAAAATGAACAATGTATAAAGTCGTTGCTACACGGGTATAACTATAATGGAAGAGCGGCTTTCTTCAGGACCTTCACACCTACAATTCATATTGAAATAATTAATAATTGCTGTAGACCTATGATTACTTGTTTAACAGCTCACAAAATGATGTTCCTTACGAACTGACCACCGTCATTTTAAAATTGATGGTCATTCATTTTTCGAGGAATGATACCTGAGCTACAGCGAAAATTTTGCCTTTGTCATTTTGTATTTACGATCGGATTTATTCTGTTGTCCTCAAAAATACCTTTACATTAACACCGCATGGAAACAAAAGGAGACCTGGATGTATTTTGACATTAAACAAATCCAGTTACACGTTTACTGTTTAATAGACCATGCACGAAAGCATAAGCTGCCATATTTGCTCAATCACATACGCTGCCAACAGTTTTCATTCATGTGTTATCACGAAATTCTACCGAAATTTGCATTCAGCTTTTTTGATGCAAAACAAATTTGCCCGTAAGCCATTAGATTAACGAGAAGTTTATTCCAAACATTAATGTTACTTTGAAATGTAGTGAGTGGCTAGTGTTTTGCCAGTTGGTAAGCAATCGCCTCCTTTGAAACTGCAAACTACAACTTCACCAAAAATCTGAATTGCATAAGGAACGTTGTCTGAGAACGATGCCAGTATATTTTTGCCATCTTGGAGATTGATTAAATGAGAAGAATCGCTGATGGAGGTTCTCTTTCTGTGGATGATGCGGATTCATCGGCTTGAACACAAGATTTGTTCGTACTTCGTTTGAACAGCTTGTACCGGCTAACTTTGGGACAGAGGTACCATTTTGGTTCCCCTGATAAGTAATATACGACGTACGGATAAATTTATAATGGTGCATTACGTGGACATGGAAATACCATTTAACTTGAATGGCACCACTGACCAACTTTAAATTACCAGTGTAGCTGCAAGTGTAATGATGAATACATTAAGTGTAACTGTTAATGCAATCACGAAATTTGGTTCTGAAGGCCTAATTGGGATTGATAATGGAAGTAAAGCTTTGAATGCAGTGTTCCATTTATTAGTTGCATGACTAAAATGAAACTTAAACTGTTTACGGGCAAGTTTAGGAACAGACTTGATCCAGATGCTAGTTGAAATAAAGCATGAGGTAAGGTATGAGAAGAAGACGTAGCGACCAGGGACGTGATACATATCTTATTTATTCGAATTGAAGCACCCTCTCTAATAGATATACCCCTGCTTTTGGAAGCAAAAATGTTTTTGCTCATTTTGGACCTTCATTGGCAGTTATACTTTGTCACATGCTACAAATATCTTGTGTAAAAAAACTTTTGGGTGACAAAAATGTGTTTGTATCCTTGGCTCACTGGCTCATAATTGTCGTCCTTTGATATGCAGAATCAATGATATATTGGTTGTTTGATTTTTGAAAACAGGCACCCCCTCAAAGTTTGGTCTAAGTGTTGGGTGCTTCTATTCGAATAAATACTGTTTATAATTTGTAAATGGGTCGACAACCGCCGCAACAACCACTTCTGTAGTTATTGACAAGCATTGTGGACATATATGTGCAAGAACATCTCCTTGGGAAAGCTAATCCAGTAAAGCGGTTAGTTAGCAATCTGGACCTTTCCTAATCTGTGTCTCTGTCACTTACCCACAAGCACAGCTCCAGAACAATTCATCTGTGAATAATAAATGACCTGTTTGCTCAACCCTAACCGATCCCTCAGCAACCGGATTGCTGTGGCTGGACCTTTAGGACAGTTCCTAATGTAAAATTGAAGGACAGCAATGTAAGACAGTTATTATGTTTGAAGGTCCATCATCATGCTTGTCAGTTTTCTCTTTTACGATCAGGAAAGAAAATATCAAATTACCCGTGCTTTCTAGAAGCGTGAATCCGTCTAGTTGTGATCTTGTCAGTCATATACTTTTGTCCATCATTAAGACAGCGGCGTTTTACATACATAGGGCCTAACATGTATCTAAATGTTGCGTTACGTAAATTGACTGCAACCGTCGGAGGCAAGCATTTCGTTCTTTGAGAAAAAGGCAGACCGTTAAGTTTATCCATGTACAGTGGGTCAATTGTGATATATAGAAACCCATTACCTCATAAATGCTGCAGAGTTTGATTGTGGGAATTAAGAGGATAACGACATAGAAATAACTGTATTGTGTTGTCGTACTGTATAATACATGTGTTGCATTGATATTAATATAAACAGGTGTCATCTTGCCATTTGTTGCCAGTTCGGTGCCAACGTGAATGTAGTATCCAAGGAACATTACATACACCATCTGGTTAACAGTGATCACACCAGAAAAAAACAGTATCAAATTTCTTCACTATTTTTTGTTATTCTGTTCACCATGAAAGTAAACAAAACACATTGCTACATGTATGCTTGATAAAGCGTCTTTTCGTCAAATTAAGAAGAGAAAAAATTTTGTGTTAATTTGATAAATTTACTGAAGTTAATACGTATTTTTGTGTTATTACACACCCTTCTTGTGATATGCTGAACTGAGATAATACTACAGGACACATGGACTCTGTAAAATGTTTGATTGGCCTAGTTGCTGACAGATCTGCCCTTATAAGTGTAGACAATGCGGATTTATCACTATAAGTTCTGCCCGGCAGCTTCAGCAACTCAACAAAAGCTTTAATCCCTCTCAGTCAAGTGTTGGTATTTACCTTGCAAACGGTTGTCTGCACAAAGGAATTGTTGGTTTGATACATACTGTGAAGCCACATTTCCTTTTTCGCGTGAGAACATAACCTTGAGCCGTTAACAGGAATTCCATGTTACGGGGCGTTAAGTTAACATCACGATTCTGGCGTATCATCGTCTATTTGTAAATTTCGCCTTAACTACCAGTCAACAGATAGATTTTACAATAAAAGAAGCACCACTTTATCTGTTACCCAGCAAAGTAACTAAACAAATAAAAATAAAGTACCTTAAAATAAAAGAGGGTCAATATGTTTATCACTTTCTGCTATCATTGCATGATATGATTTATGATGCAATTCTAGGTGATAGTAATTGTCAATATGCCGTAGGGTACACAACAGTGGGGCATAATAGATTGGGAGAGTCGTTGATGGTTGAGCCGTGTCTCGGAATGATGTAGATTTTATCAGCTTAAAAACGGGATTTCTTTCCACCTCATCTCAATAGTTTACAGTTGTCATAGTGGCAAAGGTATCTCCGTTAGGAAAGGGTTAAGTCCGAAAAATATGCGTCAAAAATAAATAATACCATCAAACAAAAAATAAGGTTTTTGTTTTATCACAACCAATTTACCTAGAAATGAACAGATGTACTTCAACCGCTTTGAAGGACCCATTAGGGTTGTAAGGCACAACATATGGATGCTGCAGTGAACAGTGAATCGCCACTTTCCCACTCTTAAACTTCGCCTCTGAAAATGTAACCCGTTCAAGCAACATCTCAAAGGGATAGTTTTTAATTCAGTGTTGTAGGGTGGAGGCAATCAAGACCTTTCCTGATCTCTTTGGTTCTATCTGTAACTTGCCCACCAGCTACAGACAATCTGAGGATAATGTATTGCCAGTCGCTGTTCTCAACCAAAATCTACTTCAAAACCTAGTACTTTCGGAGAGGTGGGGCCTTAACAGCCTTTCAAAATGGCTGTGATGTGATGTTAATGTAAGGCATTATTATATGAAGCTCCATCATCATGCTTGTCAATTTTTCTTTGACACGGTCAAATCATTACCAAATGTATCATGTTGCATACAGCTTGTATCATGTCGCCTTATGTAATGGGAAAATTCTACTACAGTAATAACTCATTTTCAGTTATTGGTTTTCATTTTCCTGTCATTGAGAAAGATTGAAAAGGATAGAGGATCAATGAATTAGAAAAGAAGAAAATGTAGGTTACGAAGCCGAGATATGAGGACATTTGAAATCCCAGTTGCTGTTATTGCATATCAACTACAGCTTACCAAGTTAATATCCGAGGCGTTTCGATCTGATCATGCAAAAGTGTTATCATTTACTCGTGATGTGAAGTCCGGATTTGAATTGTGGTATTCTTATCAATTGATAACAATAGCATTAACCAACTGCGAGCATTTACAAGATTTGTTCTTAGAAATTGAGAATTGCATTTCTGAATTCCACGTCGGGTGTTGTATTAAGGTAGGCACATTGTTGTTATACCAAGCGGGAATATTTAATCCAGTGAGTGAAATTGCCTCCGTTGAAACAAGCGGTGTTAAAGTGATACAAGGTCTGGTATTGAATGGATTCTATGCAGCTCATCAGTATTAAAAGCCCATTCATCAGACAAACCCTATGAAAGCTGTTGTGATATTTCAATTACAGTGACGAGATTACAATGTGTTCAGCTTCTCTTTTCACTGCAATACATTGTGTAACAGAAAATTCTCTTAACAGTTTCTTTCGAATGTTAATTCAACAGTTGTTATTTTATTTGTTTGTACTTTACGACCATAAATTTAAAAAAAGAATAACTTAAATGTCAGACATTGAAGATTGAAATTGTGACAAAAAACTTGACATGTGCACGAAAAATGGCGTCTTTTAATTGTACCGTATGAGAATAGAAACATATATTTTTAGTTGGCGCACTGTGAAAGTCGTATTAGTAAAATGTTTCCAAACACATGTAAAGAGTGCTTGGTTTTTCAAAGTAACATTAATGAAACTTGCATTTAAAAGCTCGAAGAATCGCAAGCAGAAAAATATGGAAATTGTGTTATCATAGAAGTACTGGCGACATGCAGCAGTTAAATTTATCATTTCAAATCGATTGAATTTGGACCAGTAACATGGGTAATGATTTATTGTTATACTAACTATAAAATAATCCTTTACAGTATTACCACCAGGAAAAATGCAACGTATGAAATATGATAGCACAATATTGTAAATTCAATTTTTTATTCAACTTTTAGATTGCTTTTCCAAAAGAGGATTTCATCTCAACCACAAATAATTTTTATCAATCGAGTGTATTAGCTAATTATTAACGTTACACTCATACGAATACACAAATGTTTGTGCACCTCCGACTCCCACCCAAATTAACTAATCATAGACAAGTGACACTTTCGAATGCTTTGTTGAAGGGAGGTGGAAACCAAGGCCTTTCCTGATCTCCTCGCATCTGCCCACCAGCTAGTCAATCTGAGAATAATAAATTGCTAGTTACTACTCTGAAATCGGTTTTCTAAAAAAGACCATGCTGCAGCCTTAACAGCCTTTCAAAATGTCTGTGATGTGACATTAATGTAAGGCATTATTATTTCAAGCTCCATCATCATGCTTGTCAATTTTTCTGTGACACGGTCAAATCATTACCAAATAGATCATATTGCAAACAGCTTGAATGTTGTAGCTTGATACAACGAAGTTGACATGGGGTTTTTTGTATTTTCAATTAAACCATGTTTACAGAAGGATACTTCTTAAATAATTCACATAAGAAATTGTATCGATTCCACTGTGCAGTTTACGAATGATAACTTGAAAACCCATCGAATTATTTTTGCACATACTGTGAGCGATACCATTGCAACAAGATCAATTAACTGAACCATCTTGGTTTTTGTTCAATCAGTCATCATCATTCCTAATTCATAAAAGATTTGACAAGTATGTACATGTATATTAAAGGAGCTACATTACCCGAAAAACATCAGATCACCGTTTGGCAATTTTCTTTGTGTACACTTTGGTTGGCAACACAAACTTACGTACAAGGCGAACGTTTACACATACATGTATATATTTTATATACTAGAATGCATTAGTAGTACGGACATTGTAACCTCGTCTTATCATTTTTTTTAACAATTAAAGGTAGACTTTAAATGCAGTGTTTCTGCCAGGCTATTACTTTAGTCAGACATTGTAAAACAGAGGTTCATTCTACTTGTAGTGCTATATGGTGATGTAGACATGGACATGCCCTGCAGCTATTGACAGGACAACTTTGCATCTGTGTAAAATTGAATCAGGTTAGATGGCAAAGCTGGGTCCGAACACTCATAACATTGCGAAATAGCTAATCCTACATATGCCAATGGTAATGTTACAGAACATGGAACATGGCACAATGAATAATGGGTGTGCCTTATGTGTGTTTTTCTTGGTCATGTACAAACAGCAAAGAATAGTTGTAGAGGTTATTTTTAAGATATAAAGAGTTAGTGAGTAGCTGACGATGCAATATTCCTGAATGCCTTTTAACCTTTACAGATGAATGATTTCATTCAAAAAGGTAGGCGAGAAAACCATAGATATCATACATTGTAATGGTTTGTTCTATTCGTATTGTTACTTATGATTTTAACGGAATAATGACAAATCATTACTACATATTAGTATTTACTCAGTCAGAATATGTAAAATGTCACGTTGCCATGACGAATGATATTTTTATCAATAATTTTGATTTAAGTCTCATGCATCAATCGTGATAATATCTCATCACACATCTTATGATCTAACGAATATAAAATTAACTGATGACTATATTGAAAAAGAATCTCAGGGCTGCTAAAGTGGAAATGTTAGAAAAACAATCGAAAAAAAAAATTATGTGAATGCTGAAGACGTTTGATGTGTGTGTTTATGTAGCACATCTTAGGCAGAGGTTTTTTATTAATCTTTAGCAAAATACGGCATCTCACTGTTACATAATGGAAGTCAGGAAAAAGACGGAATAAAAGTAAATTGCTTCAAAGTCATCTTATATGTCGACAATCAATACTTTCACCTTTGCCGGAAGCGCTTTCGACTTGTTTAGGTGTGAGTAACGTGTGTTAAGAAGGTTCAACTAGTGCATTTACCGTATCATGAAATATTTAAAGTGACTCTCCGTGAAGGCGATTTCAGAACCGGTGGCGGCTTTTCCAACTTACTGGCGCATTTGACGCTGGAAAACGCATTCATACATGCGCGTGCCTGTACATAATGATAACCAGTGCACACATTTTTGACCACTGTCAAAAGATTCAGAACCTTGTTACAATGTCTAATATCTGTGTACTATTTGGCCGATCAATTTGAAGCAAGAAAAGTCATTCGTGTCATTATTATCATCCAGAAAGGTTAATACCATGGGGTCGTGTGTGACGGACGAAGACAAATTACAGGGCCACCATCTATTATTTTATTATGTTGGGCTATCGTATGACAATAATATTGTATCAAAAGTATTGTTAATACAGTCTATGGGTTTATAAAGTTGTTTGGAAAGGAAGTTCTGAATCGGAATAAAAACTGTCTGCAGGTCTGCATAGTATCATTTTCAATTATTTAGTAGGCCCAGTACATGTAAGAAGGTAACTGTACGTGACTTCACATTATCTGTGTGACTGTAATCTTGAGTATGTTACTACCGAGTCTATGCTGAAGCTATTCTGCTGATGCAAAATAGCACCTAAACTTTTGTTTCTGCACTGTTGCTTTACACAAAATTATGTAGATTGTAAGGCTTGCATGTCAAAATAAAAGCCCGAGCTGTTGTAGCTATGGTCTGTGTAAACTGCTCTATGCTCTCGTGTTGAGTATCCCCTCTCCTTGTTAGCTGCAAATGCGTATCTTACATGCACTGCTGCTGCAATGTACTCTTGTGCGGTGTGGGTGGTAGTACTCCTGGCAAGTTCTGCTGCACATATCCCTAAGCAGATGTTAAGTTAATAGCTCTGCAGCTTGTTGTTGTTAAATGCTGATAATCAGCACAACAGAATTGCAATTATGAAATAAAAAATATTAATCGTGATGTGTAATTATACTGGCTTTATGTACAGTGATACAATCATTATTCAGTGTGAGGAAAAAATGAACACTGGATAAGGATAAATTTTGATTAGAGTTACATTGATAACTGGATCGACTGTCCAGTGTTGAAAAATGATTCGAACCCGTAATTGGCCCGATGGAGAAGAAGTCAAGGAAACTCAATCCAGAATCCACCAAAAGTCTATCACTGTAATTACCTTCGTGTCGTGCTACTCGGGACCCAAGGAGAAAGTAATGCATCAAGAAAAGAACTGTTTATTGTTTCTGTTTTAGTGCGTGTATTGCTGAACATTTGAATCGTAATAAGTTTACAAGATTCCCATGAAACACATGAAGAATGGATCACTTGATTTTAAAGTTACATCAAATGTAAATCTTTTCGTAAATAAACACTTGTTTTTGAAAAATACTTAATGCTGTGGAGTGTACATAACATATCAGAAGCATTGGAATGGAGAAGTATCGTGCTGATTTCACTGTACAGCGGATCAGAAATCCTTATCACCGACATTGCAGTGAAGAAGAGCTGATAATGGGTGTTTGTATCTAGGGACAATGGTACAAGACTTCCCAGGGAATAAACTAAATCACAACACTACCAGTCCATTAGGCCTTCTGAGGCACAATTGAAATTCACAATATTGACAACAGTGATACTACATACAGGTATCCGTAGACTGCCATTTCCAAAGAAAGTATTCTTTCATGTTTTTCTAAAACAAAACTGTTTGTTAGCAAAGCGGAATAAAAGAAGAAAGTTAATAGACTATGCACTCAAGATCATTTATTATTTACTGTACTTACTTCATGTAAAACATACAAAGACTAATTGTTGTTAACTGTATTATTGTGTTATTTAGTTAACAACTGAGCTTTGCAAAATTACTCTTCCTGAAGCATATTTTGGGGTAACAAATATTTACACACAGATACCATTAGGCAACATTTGGAAGGTTACTGCGGTGGGAGCTGGGAACTGACTGGGTAAGAGTACTGGGTCAGGTGACATTTCGTCCGTCTTTGATGGAATCATAAAGCTGTGAAATCACACCGGCAGGAAGATCTCACAAGATTAACCTTATTATCTTATTGTTTACGAAATTGTCGATGTTCTACAGACTATTCGGGAATTGTTGCTATTTCTTCAGCTAACGATTTCAAAGTGATTTATTTATTTAATCCCCCCTTACAATCTTCTTTAATAGACTAGTGTCTCCCATGTAATAGACTGATTTCTATGTAACTTTGCTCCCAGTCACCTCTGCTCTGTGTCGGATTGCCGTTGGATAGGAACCGTCGTCTTTACTATTCTCGTCACATGCTGATGTTGTTTACGTGTGGAAGACATTTGCTATTAATTATTCCCGAGGGGTGCTTCAAATATTTATGAAATGCATATTCAATGCGTCTTACGTTTATATACTTGGAAAAATAGTCCATAAATAGGATGATTATTGCATCATTATAGTACAATTAATGTCATGTTTGACAGTGCATCTAGATGTAAACTGTGTGTACGAACTTAAGACCCAGGCGCACGCTTGTATGTAAAACGATCGTTAGGTTCCTTCGTGCAAACACGAACCCGATCTTACAAGTTAAATTTAATTTCTTTTGAAATTACTGTCGAGATTTGCTTCAGTACGGTGGGGTTAGGAGTTTTCGCAATGAGAGAAACAAATTTGTGCTTGCTTTCAACGTTTATTGCAAGATTCTCAACTTAATGAAAAACTTAGCAATCCAGTATAACTGGACAAATCTACAAACAAAACAATATTTTGAGACATTGGTACAGGGATATCAACATGTAAAAATAGGTGAACACAAAGTATTTTATCAATTACTGGTTTCTGGCATGGAATATGGACTGAACACAAATTTACTTTGATATTTAAGGCATTTGGGACTGATTCTGAACACACAAAGCCAATGTACCCAATTTGGAAACTGGTCACATTGACCACAATGTGTTTAAAATGAATGCAAACAGTATTACTCGTTCAGGAATCCCCTGGGATATATCCCTGACTATTGATGTAGGAATATTACCCATGTGGCAAATTGAATTGAACTTATTGGCATTTGGTAAAAGTAATGAAATGAACCAAATTTGAAGTAGAATCAGCTTATCCTGTACTGGATATGCTTAAATATGACACACAACCTAATTTAAA
>JBCAUI010538583.1:0-10936 GCA_038406195.1 Haplosyllis anthogorgicola
AGATTTATGTGGTGTGGTCTTATGCTGTTTAACGCTGTAGGGGAGTTAATAAGATTTAGCGTTAATTGACTGTTGTACAGCCATGAACTCTCCTAACCGAAAACTACACAGCGAATTAACGCTACAACTCACGGAAAAACACATTAATTAGGTTGCTTGTATTTTGTAATTAAAGTCCAGACTTTTCTTATTCGTTGGATGACGTTTCAATAGAGAAAATTCGAAAAAAGTGAAAGATGAGAAGTTAAATGTCAAGGTATCGTTTGTTTTGTGTCACCCGTGTCAATGTGCGGCCAGACTTGGTTTATATTGTTACAAGGCTGTTGCCCCCAGCGGAGCTGGTACCCAAATTCAGACTGCTTGGGCTTCGACGGGGGGAGGGGGACTCTCTGGTGTTAACGGGTAACGTTTCCCATCTCTCTGAAAAGTCAAGTTATGTAAATTAAGCAAATTACCTTACTGGAGATGCTCGTTATTTTGGACCTGGTCTTATAGATGAGAAATACCCTTTTGGGTCAAATAAAATTGGCACCTAATAAAAGAACATGGTCTCATAGTTGAGAAGATGGTCTAAATAATGAGAAAGGCCCATCTTGTAAAATCAAAACATTCTACTAATGGGTCATTTCTACAAATTTTAAAGGATAATGTAATGGTAAAAAGAGCAATATTTCTCAATCACTAAATTTCCTTGGTAATTGGAAAGCAAATCTGACACAAAAATGTTTCAAACATTTTACATCACAATTAATTTTTTTAAACCATGGCCTGAATATTGAGTCAAAGTTCCTTTATTTAGACCATGGTTTTTGGATCATTTAGCATATTATGCCAAAGAGCCTACAGAATCATGAATTGTCTGTCATCCGTCATTGTCGTTGTCATCTGTGCACAGCTGCCCTGAGCACACTACTGATCATAGAGACTTCATATCTTACACACATATGCATCTATGTCCTATCCAAAAGCATAGCAAAAATTATGTTGCTGTGACCTTTATTCTCAAATTGGCAGCTATATTTTTTTTTCTTTGAACCCTTCTCCTGGACATGCGGTTGATGATACTACAAACTTCATATTTGGCAGCTTTATGCATCTACACACCCTCTTTATTTCCTGTAAAAATTATATGGATGCCACCTATATTTCCAGTTTGGCAGCCATATTTATGTTTTTCATAGGTCACTTATTTGGGATTTGATCTTAGACACTTCATTTGTATTCATGTGATATTGTAACCTATATTGTCTTAGTTTTATGATAATGCCAAATGAGCTCGGGTCCATCTGGACCTATTTTTACAGATTGCCCCAGTGCAGCACCCATTTTCATTCTCCCCACCCCCTGCATTTGTAATGGGTAGATTCAGATACAAAGGCGGACAGGGATCATCGGATTTTGCGTAGGATCTTTTCCTGAATAAGTTTATTGCTTGAATTAAACGAAATTGTGAAAGTACGAAGCTTGGATAGTAATGATCGATATTATCAGGTTGTTGCATTGCGTTGAAGTTGATGGACTTAGCAAGTTGAAACATCAAATACACGTAAATGTTTGAAATTAAGAAACTTGCTTAACTTACCGTAAATGTCTGATTTGAGGCGCATGCCCAAATTGACGCGCACCCCCTTTTTCTGGCTAGCTTACAGAAATTTTTGCCACGCTACTTTTTATCAACAGTGTTGCAGTTTCTAACTGTCTTGCACTTTTTATGAGTGCACATTGAGGAAGTAAACAGCTCTCAAAATCCTTGGGAAAAATGTGTTTCCAGACTAATAAATTACTAGGGATTTCAAGGTCCTAGTTGATACTTAAATAATGCACATGTAGAAAAATTGGTCTTACGCCCATGCGCGTCAAATCAGACATTTACGGTATGTTTATCTCGAACTCTTGAGTTTCCGTTTAGGTTCCGACACTGTCCCTTACACTGTAATTGATGAAGTAAGAAGTACAAGATAAAGAGTATAGTCTAACGAATCCCCTTTGGGAGGACTAGTTTGCAAGAACACCATGATATCCCCGGACATTTGAGCGTAAAATTGGCGAAAAGCAAGGATATTATGGCATGGACGGTCTCGGGGAAATTGAACCGAAATTGGAAGTCAAAAACCCCTAAATTTTGACCAAACTGGCATGTATGTTTGCATAAAGATGCATCATTGTCACCGATTGCGAGTAAAATTGTTAATGTTATGATAGTTTTTGGATACTTTATCACTTAATTACTTCATCTTGACATCACTGTTTTAATGTGTTGGATCTTTAATTGTGTTTTCGTATTTAAATGCATCGTATTCTCTGTGATTACAGTCCAAGTCAGAGTGGCGTTATCTGCCATGGACCCCTTTTGCAAGGACACCATGCCATTCTTGGACTTTTAAGCACAAAGTAATACAATCCTCACCTGCTTAAAAGGAAGATTCTTTGTTCGAATGTTTGCAAGGGTTTGCATTCAGGCATAGTCAGTAATGTGCATGGAAAAGGAAATCAAAACTGGAAATTACAAAGCTTATGTTAACTTTCTCATGATGAAATTGTGCCTAAAAGAATGGGTACTGTGCAGATATCAGTGGTATCCAAAGCAAGTGTCGGTTTATTGTTTACAACACGTTTAGTATGAACACGATGCTATTAGTATTAGTGCTATTTACGGTTTTATCAGATTTATTCCATTGTGATGCAAATTACCGAATAGCCCAAGGCAGTGTGTTACGTTGAGTGGCCAGTCTGTTGGGATATTACAATGTGCATAAACTAACCTGGGCTTGCAGTGCATTACAACTGAACTATGCATTGATTTGTTAAAGTTAAAACTGTGGAGTCCGTATGCTCATTTCAAGCCTTTGTCGACTTTAGAAATCCAATACAGTTAAGGTTTTTGAAAGATTGAGTCTGGACAAGTTAATGGGCTGTAGGACCTCTCTTGGGCGGCCTCCCAGTTTGTCACGATTGAAATCTCACCCAAGAGAGGTCGATTCAACACATGAACATTAAGGATTGTGTTGTGACAAAAGTGTCGTAAAGGCACTTTGTTGTCGGTCACAGATTCCGCTTGAGACGGGTACTAAAATGCAGTGCACAACACTAAGTTGCCGTTGTAACAAGACGCCGGAATCCTGCATTTTGCGACCATTAATGATCCAAATTCGTGTTTCGACCTTTAAGCCGTCTTGTAGTCACCGACTACCTACCTTGAAACACATTCATAGAAGATATGTTGGAAGCGCTCACGTAATGTTCAAAGTAAAATCCAAGTACAGTAGAACCTGCTCTGAGGGGCCACCCTTACTCGCAAGGAAAATTGGCCGTAAATCACACCTGGCCTCACAAAGCAGTGATGATTTTAATGAGAAAAAACAAGAAACAACCCCACATATTGGCCGTAAATGCCATACATCCGTTCAAAGCAGTGGCAACTGTAGTTGGTATTCTCAAAAGGTCTGGAACGAAAAAGTGGTTGTTAGAGTGGTCGCAGTAGCAGTATGGTTGTTGTAAATCCATACCACGTTGGTAACATTATTATTTCTAACGGTAATTTAACAGCCGACTTGGAGCATTTAAGAAATTAAGATGTATGGGCTGTAGGTTTTTTGTGTGTTTAGTTGATTCTTGGCCAGAAAATGTGGGCAACCAAGTTACAGAAGTCCATTCTTGTGTTGCTTACTGCGTTGTATTCAGGTGATCACTTCAGTTTGAAATACGTTACAGAGGCATCGTGATAATAAACTGAGTTTTACTGCTATTAACAACGTGTATACTATTAGCACTACAGACATGAATTAGACATAATGAGATGCGCGCTTTATAAAGTCAATGTTGACAATAGATGTACAGCATTACAAGACATGGATATGAGCTGTTGCTATGGATACGAGCACTTGACTCCCTGCGTCTGTTTCTCTCCAGGCTCTCAGCGTTCCGTGGTCTCAGGAACTACTTATCGAGTGGTGATGCGGGTGGATGAGCACTAGTGATAGGGGGCTGTGATGGGTCACGGCCCTGGGGGGAAGACCTGCGAAGTAATATCAGAAAGACTTTGTACATGTGTTGGGGGGGGGGGTAGGCGCTATATGCTTGAGCTAAATATAAACTGGTAGCAAGGCAATCGTGCAAGAAGCTCTTTAACCCTTTTTCCCCCAGAGGTTTCCAGAAAATTGCCATTTTTTACATGGATTTGACGGGGGGCATACAAATGACTCTCCGAGTGGCAGTTGATTTCACTGCAGATTCACTGTTCATACCACCAGTTAACCACCACATATGGCCCGTTCACTCATGTGATGCATTATGGCATAGCCATGATAACTAGGTCACATGACCCAAACATGTCAAAATGGGGCTAAAAAACAGGAAAAGAGAAATTTTGGAGCATTTTTGAATCTCCGTTGCTCTTGGTTATCTAGTGACACTCATCTTGCCACCAGGGGTGACAATCACCCCAATGCTGTTACCAGGGAGTATGGTTAAAGGGAGCTGAAAGCAAAAGAAGAGGCATCCTTGCTCAAAAGTCAAATTTTTAACCTGGTTGGGAAAATCAGGTCAAAGACCTGCATATGGGTCAAGGGCCAGACCCTTTTGTAAAAGTGTGCAATTTTTTGACTGAAAATGTGTAGAATTTAGTTCTGCATTGAATGACACTGAAATTAGCCATATCCTATGCATATTAAGGGAGCTAGAGTCATTTAAAGGTTCCAAATTCAAAAAGACGTCGAATGACGTCTATGGGGGGAAAAGGGTTAAAAACACCTACTCGGAACTGAAATGATGAAGTGAACAACGTGGCTGACCTTATTTGTGCCAGATTGAACATTAAAGCTGTGTACGAGTCCGCGACCACTGACCACTTTAGCCACAGTTCGTGTGAAAAGCAATCCTGTGTGAAACGAACAACTCTTCTTGGTCCCATACGGTTGTGAAATGCGTTTTATAGGACGGCACGTTTAAATATATAAGGTAGCCTGGTCTGTATTTGAATTTAATTCGCCAGGTAAAGTTATAGCCTAATATTTCACTGCCAGTGGGTGATACTTTTGTGCGTTTCCCAGTCTTCGTCTTCGCAAGGCAATTTCAATCCAGGGAGACAATTTCAGAGTAGAACCACCAAAGTTTACAAATACTCTTTTCGGCATTTCTATTAACACTGCTGACAGAAAACAAATTTTATTCTTCAGTTAGTTGTCAGAAAGGCATCTGTTTGGGGCGAGTATCTGCCTGTGCCGTGTGGATAATTTTTGTGTGAAAGTCAAAGACGTAACATTTGTCGCAGAAAATAGGTCCGTGTGGACCTGAGCTTACCTGGCATTACGAGAAGAACATCGGCAATCACTTATAGTATGTCATAAAAATTTCTACGAAATCTGTTGTATGCAATAATCCTTCTCTTAAGACAGATAGATTTTAAATAAGTTCGGTGTCCCATGTTACTGGGAATTTCTTCTGCTAAAGACACTTTCTGGTTTGAAATTCACAATAAAAACACTGTATGGACCTGACTTGTACTCAGAGTTGCACTTCATTTGCCTTAGCGGAAGTGTATTCTGATACGGCGAGTTCGAGTTCCGAGTTCGAGTTCTCTCTAGAATATTGGTAAATAACCGGGAATCGTTACAAAGAAAAGAGAATCTTGTATAATAAACCATGCGTTTAGCCTTGATTTCATTTCCAGTCTAATAAATTCTTGTCCGATATTCTGGGCCATATTGGGGAAGATTCCACGCTCAATTGCACAAGATTCCATAAATTATACAATATTCTGCGCGCAATTGTGCAATATTCTTTCAAATATTCCAAAATTGGCAAATATTCTTCAGAATATTCCCAGTTCAGGTCCTCCATCTTGAATCTGTCTGAATATTGCAATTTCAACACTTTCATCATGTCTAATGAAGAAAACATTTCTTTGGCTTTTCACACAAGCCAAAATGCTTGGGTTCCTGTTGGGACCAGTCAAACCATAAGTTATGAAGAAGAATACAAGAAGTTTATAACTTCAACTTCTACTCAATTGGGTGAGTATCATTCAAACTTTTATTCACCTTTTTCAATTTCAAAAGTCAATTTAACAATTAAAAATTATCAATACAAAATATATTTATACCAATATATTTTTAAATAAGCCCAGGAAGAAGAAACTTAACTGAAAAAAACCCTACTTTTAGACTAATTTGAAATTAGCAAATATTCCCATATTATCCAATATTCCCTTAACTTATGTAGATGACTGTGAATCAGATGATACCCCTCGTACTCCTCCCCCAGTTGAACCTGCAGTAGATGAGTCTACAGATATATATGTTATACCAGAAACTCAACCAGAAGACTGGCCAAGGTCTTCCAAATCTAGATCAGATGTACATATCAACAATTCTGGTAAGTAAATGTAAATGTACACTTCAGTACTTCATTTATTCCCTCGTTTATGTTCCTCTCATTTATTTAGTAACTTTTATTACACAATAACTGGTAATCATTTTATTCATTACCACTTATTCATAATTTTATTCCTTTATTCCTTTTAGTTTGTCCCTTGTTTGTAATTTTATTTATATTTTTATGTAGAACAAGACACTGTATCAACTCCAGTACCAACTGAACTCCCATCATTTGAAATGAGTCAGGATCCTTCTCCAATTACCCAGTACCCACCATCTCCACCTGAAAACTTACACATGTTCAAGTAAGTATTACATACTATTGTGTCACCCTCATTTCACTTCATTTTAAATAAATTATCTTCAAATAGAAATTATTTAATTAGTAAAATCCTAAGAAAATGGTACAAATTGTGTAGTTTTAGGGACCATTTTACTGGAGAACTGTGTAAGTGGGATTACATTGGAGAAGAGTTGGCAAAAGCAGGTAGGGAAATCCTTGATATTCCTAATACTGGCCACTGCCTCATTGAAGCTGTTTAATCAGGTTTGAGTGAAAACTATGACATATTCTACACTGTTCATGAAATTTGTGAAAAGATAGGGAAGGAACTTCCTACAAATCCAGAATACACCAGGTATAACTGCCTACCAGTAAACAAAGATGATGTAACAACAGCTGTCATTGATAACATGAAAAAGAAGGACACCAGTAGAGTGATAGCTGATATGTATCTACCAGCTTTGACCACAGCACTTGATGTCAATATCAAGGTTCTCCAGCAGGTCCACTCCTACGTATCCATTGCCAACACAGTTCCAGTTGGTCCTTACTCTTCCAAGAGAATTACAATTCTACTCATATGGTCTGAAGACCAATATAAGCCCATTGTTTGGAAGAAAGGAAGATCTCAACCACCTGAAATTAAAGAAGAACAGGTCAGTGATGATGAAGTCTCCACTACAACTCCAGGTACTGAGTCTACTCCAACTCTAGTTACTGAAACTACTGCAAGTCCAGTTACTGAGTCTATCACACCAACTACTGCATCAGTACATAGGTCAACTGAGAAGCCCCCAGAAGTAATAGTCATCCTGGATTCAGAGGATGAAGTTACTCCAGTTCAAGTTATCAATGAAGATGAATACTACAAGAAAAAGAATCCCTATATTGCTAGGGGTAGGGCATTTGACATGTTAGTCTATAACAACATGGTCCCAGAAGTTGTTGATAAAATACCTGATGATATAAATGGAGTCAACTATTACCTAATAGTCTGCACTGAAGATAATTACATTGGATGGTAGAGAAGGTACAGAGATGGGAGGTATTTCTCCTTGAATACAAGTCCCAGAAAAGGTTTTAGAGGAATTAGGATTGGAAAATGCTTGGGCAACTTCTTTTGCCCCAACAAGGATTGCCCTATCTACCAAGCTACAAACAAGAGAAATAAGCATCAGTTTAAGAACATAGGAAAGAAGAAATTTTGCTACTCCTGTGATGTCCTTTGTGACATAGAATCCTGTGGTACCATCAAACTCATTGAGTACTCACCCAGGACCAAGTTCCTTCAAGTATATCAGCAGGGAAACCACAATTGCTCCCTTAAGCTTGATTAACAGGCACATGATAAAGTTGTTGAAAAGGCACTCAAGGAGTGTAATGGCACATTGGATGTATATGACCAAGGAACTTGACAAGCAGAAAATTGAAGGAAAAGCAAATATGGAAGCTTATTGTCAACATTGCAAGCCAGTTTACTGATAATGCCAGGATAATGGAAATTAAGAGGAAAATCAGTAATGAACTAAAAACTGAAAAGCACAGTATATCTGCTGTGACTGAGTTGAAATCTTGTACAGACACTGCTGATCACTTTTACATCTACAAACTGAATGACATGAACATGAACAACCAACCTAGTTATGGCTTCAAGACATCATGGAAAGCTGCACTGATGGACCAACTGAATACTCAAGACCACCCATTGAAAGAAGAATACTGCTACTTTGATGGGATGCATAAAAGATGCAAGGGCTGGAAGACCTTTACACTCTGGATGTGCCACCCTCCCATGAGGACACTAATGAGACTTGCAACCATGGAAGTTAAAGGGGAGACTAGTGACAATGTCTATCTTTTCAGAAGACTGTTTAATGAAACTTTAGCCAAGGTCAAGGGTGTCCAGAATTATTCCTTTAACCTAAAAAACTTCATAACAGATGAGGCTGGGGCCAACTTTAATGGTATAGGAGCTGTTTATGGCCAGAGGGATTTGCTTAAATCCTACAATTGTCATTTCCATTACAAGGAGTGCCTGAGAAACCAATTGAGAAGAATACCTGAAGATTTGAGTGAAGTCAGGAATGAAATAGAGCATTTGGCTACTCAATTACTTTATGTTGCTAGCTTAGCAGACTACAATCAAATTAAATCAAGTCAACATTTTGGCAGGCATTCTTCCCACAATTGGAAGTTGGGTGGACTGGTGGTGCAGCGGGCACTTTCATCTTTTCCCTGTATTTAGAGGATACACTATTTCCAGTTTAAATATGGCAGAAATAGGGCATTCCACCTTAAAGCACAACAAACCCCTAATGCTAGTAGATGCTGCCTGGGAAGATGTGTGTACAATGGTCCTTCAAGATGAAGAATACCAGAAGTTCCTTGATGGTGTTGGGTCATCTAGAGGTAAAGGTCCTACAGCAGCCAAGAAGGCTAACAATGAGAAGAGAATGCAACCAAAACGAGCAAGGGAATATGTGGACACTTTCAATACTAATATGAGGCAAGAATGTGAAGCCCTTTCAACTCCTGAACAAGAATTCATACCTGCAAAGAAAGTGAAACATAAAGCTCCTAGTACTTATTTATTATTTACTTACTTAAGCAACCCAGTAAAAGGAAATAATATTGGTAAAGAAAATGAAGTTCCAGCAGCAGTTCCAGCAGCACTGGGATCCCCTCCTGATGATGCAGATGAAATCAATGGTCAACATCCTGGTGCTCTAGCAACACCATCTCTCAATCTTCAGGGAAATCAAAGATGTGGAACTTTTCCAATGCCTAATTACTCCAATGCAGAAAATCCACCTCTATCGTGCTTCTTGGCTGGGTTCAATATTAAAGTGTGCAATGGGTGTAGAAGGAAGTTTACACCAAAGATGAGAAATGCCCCTTATGATTTGATCTGTAAAATGCAAACTGTAAGGGATAGGCTTGAAAACAATCAGTGGGTCCCAGGATGGAAAAAAAAGTTGGGCTTACTATCACTTAAATATTAACTGTCTGAGATTGCAGAGGGGCAGGCTGGAGGCTTATGATATCTACATCCCCAGTGAGATCTACAACCAGCTGACTACTGCTCACATTGATTGGTTGATGAAGAATGGTTGGTGGATGTACATGCAAAAGCCCAACTAGGTATGTAAAATTTAATGTTTTTCAAACATTGGAAGACCAGAAATATTTAGTCATAATTGAGTTTAAGTTACACAAGTAATGGAATTTATAACTCAAAAGGACATCTCTCTCCTTTGTCTAATTGCAGAAGTGTGTTGAGTGATGGCATTGTGCAGTGTGCAATGGTGATCATTTTACAGTACAAGCAAAAGTAAAAGTAAAAGCAGACAAGCAAATGTTATCTGACACAAAGGTTTTATTAAGAAACACCACAATTTACTAAAGTCTACCACTCCATGTTATGTTCTTTATCAGACATTAAGACATATGGTAAATAAATTTTCAAAACCTTTAACCTACCACTCCATGTTATGTAATTCTCAGGTAAACTAGTGCCAGTGTAATAAAGCTTAACAGTAACCAGTAAAATATGGAATCTTATCTAAGAATGTAATATAATACAGTATACTTCACGTGGAATCTTACACAAGAATGATGGTAAATAAACGGATAGACCAAACTATGAGAATCTTACACAAGAATCTTAAACATAGGTAGAGATAGACATGGGAATCTTAGTAAAGAATATTGGTTGCTGAATCATTGGCAAGAATATTACATATGTCTAGAATCTTACACAAGAATATTTCCCATGTAAATGTATACATGGGAATCTAACAAAAGAATATTTGTATGGAATCTTAGAAAAGAATGTTGGTCAATGAATCTTATGCAAGAATATTCCTAACAGAATAGTACACAAGAATATTTTGTATAGGTAAATGCCATTATGAGAATCATTCCTAAGAATATTGATACAGGAATTGTCAGTAAGAATCTTTTGTCGAGAATATTACTCAAAGAATCTTACAAATGTAAGAAAGTCTGAAACTGTACATATAGTACAAAGTGTTATTACTCAACTTGCCCTTCAGGTGACTGAGGAAGGGGTTGGCTCAGTGTCTGACCTTGTTCACCCTCTACACCTTCCTGAGACTCATCACCATTGTCCTCTTCATCTTCTTCCATCTCTGTGTCATCCCTTGCAGTTTTATCCTGTTCCACAGTTTCCTCAACTGAAGCACTTGCACCTTGTTCCATCAGTTCCTCCTCCTGGCTTACACAATATCCCTTGTAGTGTGCTTTGTAGGAAATAACA
>JBCAUI010538605.1:0-10936 GCA_038406195.1 Haplosyllis anthogorgicola
AACAAAATGGCCACCAGGGAGTTAGTTCGGGAAAATCATTCGATAGACGGGCAATTTAGTAATTGCTATCTAGTTTTTATTAATCATTTGGATTGCATTGCACTGGCAGGATTTTCAAAGTGCGGCGATCGGACAAAAAATGCAAATAAAAATTGACTTTAATCCCGAAAAAGCCAAACTGTTAAAAATATCGATGAAATTTAGATTTATTCCAATCGACCCATTATGAAACTCGTCAACATGTCTGAGGCGGCTAGATTTGCCATGCGTGACATGTTTCATTTTTCTTTTCTTTTCTTTTTTTTAAAATCTCGATTTCAAAGTGCGGCGGGAAATGTAATCCAAACAATAAAATAAAAAAAAAGCCTTATACAGTTGACCTTCCTTTGGAGGAGCTTCCAAATTTGGGAAGAAAAGTGGTTGTCAAAGGGCGGTGGTCGTGCAATGCAGGGTTCTTTTCTGGGTAATGGTCGTGCAAGGGGATGTTGGTCGCACAAAAGAGCGCCCGTAAAAAAATCAGCTTTGTCAAGTACAAAAAGTTTAGATTTTCTGTAGAAATTCCAAGTTCTTCACCGGCAAAGCCGAGAAAAGTCGCCATCACTTAATATGGATAAGATTCATTCTTACAGTTTAGTCGCGGGCCTCGACCTCAACGTCCGTCGTTCCGCCAAACACGGACAAACTCTCAAAATGTCAGTTTTCAAAAGTTACGAATTTTCAAGTTGAATCTGTACAGTGAAACTGACGTCAATGAGTAACAAATGGGCGACATTGAAATTTCGTTTTGGGAGCACAAATTTTGTTCGGGTCGAGGCCAGTAACGGTAATTACAGTATTAGAGGTTTAGTGTCGGGCTGATTTGCTGACTGTGAGGTTCGGCCACTATCATGGAGTGCTGGGAGCGACCCTACTGACACGCATCCCATAGTGGTGCGCATGCATGGGGCGCAGAAAAAGGCTTGGCCATCCCGAATGCAACATTTATGCTATTACTTTAATGCTGAAATCCGTCAGTCCAAAGCAGTTGAGAGCATGCCCCCAATTGGGCTATTTATGGTATTTACCTGCCGACTACCACAATTCACTAACACTTTGCTGATTTTCTGCAGGTCCGGACGGGTTGCCGCGCAGTTCGGCAGACACGGAGTTCGGCCCGGCGGCCGCCTACAGACGGAACAAGAAGAAGGAGCCGAGACGACACACGCTCGCGAACGGCATCGACTACAACATGGTGAGTCGCAAAGCATTTGAGTTTAAGTTACCTGTTTTACGCCAACGTGTACGTGTAAGATGAATTCCAAAATCACCAGATTCCACCTCAGCAGCAAACGTAACACCGCCGAGTAACTTGGTGGCATTACATTCACTGCTGAGGTGGAATCTAGTGATTTTTTGACTCAACTTAACATTATCAGTTAACACTTCACTATTTTAATTTTATACGTACACGTTAATGTGTAACTTAACCTCCCTATTGTTATAACCAAGCTTTGCATGAACAGGCCTCGAGCTGAACGAAATGTTATGTCCGTCAAAATGACAAAATTTCAATGTCGTCCGTCAATTGTTAATTTGCATTAGTTGCATTGTGTAGGTTTACCTAAAAAAAATCACACTTTTGTTTTTCTGTTTTGTTTTTTTGTTGTTTTTTTGACGGACACTTTTTGCAAATTGTCCGTCATTTTGAAATTTTGTGGGTTTTGGCAGAAAGACGTACGTTAAGGTGGAGGGAGGCCTTGCATGAACATGCACCAGTACATGTAATTAACGAATGCGCACGTGCATCGTGCATGTCATGTTACCCTTTAGTTCAAGAAACTCTATTTCAATATGTGGGTCTTGCTAACGGATGGTGGTCATTCGATAGAAGGTCTGTCCAAAGGAAGTTCCACTGTGTTTTTTCGTGTACATGTACCTCTCCGCTTGTGTAGCTCTAGTGCACACGGGGCAGAGAGATAATTGCTACAATCCTCAGGCGCAGGTTCCGCTTTGTTGTAATTTTCAGCACGACTGATTCAATTACCGTCTCTTCATGTTGTCGGACAATCAGACGCAGGTTTCGGACCTGGACGTTACACCTTGTAGGGAGATAAGCAACTCGTCCACACACTGAGATACCGTATTGCGTCTAATTATAGTATCCCTCCTATAGAACAAAATGTAATTTGATTATTCGTATCCAAATACCCAAAAGGCAAACTAATTTTTCATTGACGTTTTCTCCTGTGAGAAGCCATTTTCAATGTTCAAATGAAATTATACTTGTAGACAGAAAAAAACATGGATATTAATACCAATACATTTGGTAGTGTGACATTTTTAATTACGGCACCGCCTCAAAAGTGGCTTTGGTACGTGATGCCATATTTAGAGGGAATACAGCAGCAACTGATACTCGTGGGGAGGGTGCGTCATTTTGAGTAAGGCTCCGACGATTCACCGGATCTTCGGATCATCGATCGGACATGTAAAATTTGCCGATCATTGATGATATTTTCAGTCATCGGATCATATGGGTCTGTTATTTGAGGTAGATTTTATGGAATTTAAAGGTGCAAATAATCTTCTTTTACCGAATGTTGATGTGATTGAACAATTTTATGTTCATTTACTCTATTTAATGCTAGAAAATATAATTTTTCTTTATAACATTATATGTTTTGTAATGCAACATAATAACATAAAAGTGTTCTCCATTCTAACAGATGCTGATTCCATATTAATTTGGTCTAAATTTAGTACATTTGTGCTAAAATTCCCACAAAATATGTAAATTCTGATGACCCGGATATTCGATCGATTTCAATGGTCCGATGATCGATTTAACTTCAGGCCGATGTCGTAGCCTTAGTTTTGAGTGGTTTGTAGATCGTAAAGCAGATCGTAAATTGTCGCCCAATCAGTCGAGACAAACCGTCCCCTTGTCGGACGTAAAGCAGCGCCAACTGCTGACTCGTCTAGCTGATAGCAGCTCAAAATTTGGACTGAGACGACTAGTTGATTAGCAAGACAATAATCTGCCAGTCTATTTCCTTGTAAAGTAAATGACCAAAGAGGCTACCAAGAAGAACCTGTCTTGAGCGGCACCCGACTTTTGGATGACCAGAATGTCGTAAAAGGTGGCAATGTCGTTCAAGACTGATAAAATGAACATGAATAGTAAGGATTCAAGTCAAGGAAACCCGCCCTTAAAAGCAAACTGCAAGACAGATGCCGCTGAAGACAAATCCTGCTATTAAGCACATTGTAGTTTCACGGTATTTCCATGGTTTAGTTACTGTACTTGATTTTATAACTAAGTCTGGTTACACAATAAACTATCCATTGGGCGACCACCCATTTTTGGGAAGAACCGTGGTCGCCAACATGTGGTCGGAGGTGGCGGCCTTACAAAGGAGGGTTCTTTTCTGACAAATTTTGTGTCATTTTAGTGCCGGGATGAAAGGTTGGTGGTCCAGTGCTTAGTTTTGCATTCATAGTTTGCAATTGGCGACATAATTAGGTAATTAGATAACAAGCAAGCGACAGATCCAACCTGGCTTTGAATCCCACGGAGGGTGTCACCCCGAAACAGTGGGTACCAGTGGCCCGTGTAATGGATCCTGGTTCACAAAATAAGCGGTTAATCGAGCGAAGCGGTGACTCCTGTAGATGCACTGGACAGAAGAGCCATAAGGTGGGTTAGCAGCGCCACCAGGGCCAATTCGGTTGAGCACATGTCTGTAGATCCGAGGGTTGTGGGATCAAGTCCTGCATGGTGCCTGTTCATCAATGCTTGAAAATGTGTGTGTGAAGTATGGCCAGCCTGCTTTGCACAGGCTTGTACAGTGAACGAACATGTCAAACACTGAGGAGCACACCCATTGGTGGAAAAGGCAGGTGTAGCGCCAGATGTGACCCTGGGGATCACTACACGCAAACAAGTAAGAGTGCAGGGGAGAGATCCACCCTGAATTTAAATATATAACTGTCCGTATAAACGAGAATGATCAGCGGATTATCTAGTCTGACTAAACCATTGAGAAACAAAATATAAAGGATGACTTCTGGACTTGTGTAGGAGATGGACGATCAACAAGTTGCTTTGCGTCGTATTGTACAGAGACAGGCAGATGTTTTAGTGAACTAGCGCATAAGCTTCATTTACTGCGACCCTTGAAGCGGCGCAGTGAAGCGCATAGATCAGAGAGGAAGTTAAACTGTTAGGAGACTTTCCCATTCGGACTTGGATCAGACCGCATCTTCCACACAGATCTACCGTTGAGTTTTTTCTGACCATTTGGATCACATTGCACAGACAGGGTTTTCAAAGTGCGGCGATCGGCTAAAATTATTTAACGTGGTACGCTTGAAGCCAAATTGATCATAAATACCGTATTTAAATATTTTGTTCAACTTGAACATTTATTGACACATTTTATCACATGCTATCAATATGAAACTTTGTTTAATGTCCTGGCCTCATTGGCTCATAATCTAAGTCCTCTTCATGTTTCCACTGGGTAGCAGCACCTGTGTGAAATTGGTCCTTTGATTTTTTTTAAAAGAAGCACCCCCTCAAAAGCACCAGGGGCTTGTATTGGAATAAATACGGTATCTGTAAAATTTCTTTTTCTAACTGACTTGCAACAAATTAAGCTGATGTAATCAACGCACCACCATTTTGTCATGTGTGAGATAATTCACCATAAAATGTCTCTTCTCATGAATCCACACTTCAGTGCGCGGCAGTAAGTGTAATTCAAACAATGAAATCAAAAGTATTGTTCCCTTTGTTCACTCCAGCGTGTATCATTGTGTCGTAATAGTCATGTTCCCTCTGTCCGTAGAGATTCCTACAACAACCAGCTGTGTCAATCTGTTCAGATCCTGTCGGTTTTCAGTATATTCAGCATCAATGATGGGGGAGGGCTTATGTAACCCTCATCTGTCTGTGTGTCTGTCTCGTAGTAAGTGAAGTTCCATGGACACCGGTTATTTTATCTGCAGGGATTCCCTGAGCCGGGGTCCGTTAGCCATGGTTCTGACCACGGACCAGTCAATATCAGGACTCACTTGTCCAGAATCGTAAGCGGTGAAATTGTGCGAAATACTTTCCAGGATTACCTGCTCGAAAGTACTTCGATCGGTTGGACGAGATACACTGGATCCGGACCAGTAATACTTGAAATGTACCAGTCCGGCTGGTCAGTCGTTTTGAAAGCTTAAAGGAAATCCCTGTTATCTGTTTGATTTGGGGTTTTGTCAAATGAGGTCAGGTCTGTGTGGACATTATGAAGGAAAAGTCGGTAGATTTTGACGTTTACAACGTTTACGTCTATGTCTATGGTATAGGTGACAATAAACTTCGGAATCCATGTTGGAATCATTGTTTTGATATCGCGAATTCAGAAGTTGATGTCGTAAGTCTGACATCTGGGTGATAATAGAGACTTTACTGCGTGTTCTCAACAAGGTCACAGCGATGAGGATGATGCCATTGATGAACTATGTTCGGTTGCTCTTATTGAAACAGGTGTTACCCGTGTAGAACAAGCATGTTCTGGTTGTGTTTTCTCATCCCATAATCGACTACAAAATTTGTGTTCATAAAGTTTAATTGAATACCGTATTTGACTTAGTCAGGCATCACTGAGCAGCTCACCACTGCATTGGTGGTTCAAATCCCAGCTGATGCAGGTGAGAGGATCCCAACCAACTATGCCATGTACATGCTTGTACAGTGTACACCTCTGTTGGTGGAAAAGGCAGGTGTCACACCAGATGTGATCTTTGGGATTACCACACACAAGCAAGAAAGAGTGTAGGCGAGAGATCCACCCTGAATTGAAAACCCATGGAGAAGGTCACAAGAAGCCCAAAACAGGGATTATCAGTGGCCCCACAGATGGATTCTGGTCCAAGAAAACATTTTAAAAAGTCTTACATTAAGTAAAAGTGTTGGGAGTTAAACGTAGTTGTCCATGAAACTACGTACTTCGCAGTTAATGCAATGTACATTTTCATGTTTGAACATTCAGCAGTACAAACCAATAGTTGTTGGAGAATTCTTCTCTGTCCTGAGTAAATTGGGGTGATTGCCCGTGAATGTGCTTTGATTACACCTCTCTTCTCCCACACTCTCTCTGGAGTATTCGGGTTAATGAAGTCTCATCCAGATAAACGGTAAATGAACAGAATATTAACGAGGCATAGATGTGGGAAGCGTAACTTCACATTGATTTGTCTCAGTATTAGTTGATCTACGATGAGACACAAGGTTCAACTCGTTTGAAACCAAACTTCAGTTATGGAGATTACAGTGCACTGAGAGGATTTTCAAAGTGCAGCAATCGGTAAAAAAACCGAACTTAGTCCTAAAAAAACAAACTATTCATAAACGTCAATAGAATTTCGCTGTTTTCCGATTGATTTGTGACGAAATTGGTCAATGCAATCAACAGAGCTGTGCAAAACATGGGTCAGCTGCCATATATGTATTTTGCTTTTTTGTGCGGCGGGAAATGTAATCCAAACAATTAAAAAAAAGCCTTAAATTGAAGGCAGATGAATACACGCTCGGGTCCATCTCGGTCATAACCAGTCCGAACTAATGCTGATATTATATATGTCCTTTCTCAAATTATTTTGATTGCATGATTATATTTAATGTAATGTTTAGTTTTTTGGCCAATTGCCAAAGAGCCAAAAGAATCACGAATAGTCCGTCGTCGTCGTTGTTGTGGTTGTCATTGTCTGTGCACAGCTTCCCTGAGCACACTATTGATCATAGAGACTTCATATCTTACACACCTATGTCCTAACTCAAAGCTTAGCAAAATTTATGTTGCTGTGGCCATTATTTTCAAATTGGCAGCCATATTTGATTTTGTCTTTGAACCTTTCTCCTGGACATGCAGTTGATGATACAAACTTCATATTTGGCAGCCATGTGTATAAATATATCCTCTTTATTCCCTGTAAAAATTATATTGATGCCACCTATATTTGCAGTTTGGCAGCCATATTTGGGTTTTTTTCATGAGTCACTTATTTGAGATTTGATCTTAAACCCTTTATTTGTATCCATGTGATATTGTAATCTATATTGTTTTTGATAATGCCAAATGAGCTCAGGTTCATCTGGACCTTTTGTTTTATTGTTTTGGAAAAAAACTCTGCATTTGGTTGAAAAGTGCGCCAAGTCATCCAAACAATTAAATAAAAAGCCTTGTTCGGGAAGAACTAAATGAATTAGACGTTGACTTGATACAGCTTCTCCGGGTCTGCTTCCCTGTAAGGTTAAGCTGCAGCTATTTGGCAGCAATTCCCATAAAAGGAAAACATGATCCTCCAGCTCTGTAATGTGAATTGGATTCACTTATTGGTGCTCAATCCAAGTCGGTTTGAATTCCGTCAGGGCAGACTGTTTCATTTGTTGGATTACGTATCTATCAGTGGAGGAAATTTTTGAGAGGCGATTGGAAAAAAAATTAAAACAAAATATTGGCGTTGCTGCATATTTTTGTCTTTTGAATTAATTTCATGAAATCATCATATGACTTTTCTGAACTATGTTTGAAGACGCGACGAAAAGTTGTGATTTTTGGTTATTGGACAATAATGCTTCTTCTTCTTTCTGTCTTTCTTTCTTTCTTTCTTTTCTTCTTTCTTTCTTTCTTTCTTTCTTTCTTTCTTTCTTTCTTTCTTTCTTTCTTTCTTTTCCTTTTGTTTTGTTTTTGCAATTCTTGATTTCTGGCAGCGGCGGGAAACGTAATCCAACACATGTAAGTAAGTGTGGCCTGAGCGTTGTTCATTATGAACGTTTGACGTTACACGTCTCAAGGTAAAGGTGCCTGTCACTATATGTTGATCAAAGCGCTTTGTATTGGCACACCTGTATAGGTGTTCATTTCAGTTAATTTATGTACATTGCAAATATTGAGGACAATGGCAAACCAATAAATTATACCTTCTCGATCTCGACTCTATGTGAAGTGAATCATTAATTCTTTCTTCAACTGAATTCTAAGAATAGAAATAACATTGCAATAGTGTAGGTAAATAAACAGTATTTGCACTTCATGTATCAACAATGATTGTATCAATAGAGAGGTCAAGTTACATGTACGTTTACGTTTAAAAGTTAAAAGTTGTAGCATTTGATTTACCGCACTTTTCTTGCTGATGCACAGCAAACGCGGTTTACAACTTAAGTTCCAGCCAGGAACCCACTTGAGAACTCACCCAATCTTGGCGTGATGTATCCCTCAAGCAAGCCACACCATCCTGACATTACACATATGGGACTGGTACCAATTTTAGGCTTTGGTGTGGTGAGGCTGTGATTTACTGAGACGCTGCCCAACGTCTCTACCCTGTATCATGCTGGTACTAATTTTACACCTTGGTATGGTGAGGCTGTGATTTACTGAGATGCTGCCCAACGTCTCTACCCTGTCCACCAGCGCTACATGGCTCACACGGGGCTTAAAACAATGTGATTTATAACAATAATTAAAAGTAACAAATACCGTGTGAAATCACCAGATTCCACTTCAGTGACGTGACGACCCTGAGTTACTCGGTGACGTAACGTTACTTTCACCGCTGAAGTGCAATCTGGTGATTTGAGAATTCTAACACGTACGAGGCGGCGTTAAACGGGCAGCTTGACCCCGCTACTATCAATGAATCACAGAAATGGAAATATATGGGAATAATTTACTGCGGAATGCTTGTTGTTTGGCGTTTATACGTTTTGTGGTCAGCCTGGACAAGGTGGTGCACTTGTGCAATAAGTGTCGTTCCCTGTAACTATCTGGGCGGCATTGTTACAACAAATATTGTATATCTCGCACTTACATGAGATTACGTTGAGAGGAGTGTTTTGGATTTTATCAGAAATATTGCAAGAAATTGGTTTAAAGTTAAGGCCAGACAGTTTTATTTGTTGGATTACGTTTTCCGTTTTCATAGAACAGAGACCATCGCTGCAAAACTTGCGTGGATTCCGTTTACCGTCAATGTCTGATTTGAGGCGCATGCCCAAATTGACGCGCACCCTCTTTTTCTGGCTAGCTTATGGGAAATTTTGCCTCACTACTTTTGATCGGCAGTGTTGCAGTTTCTGTCTTGCACTTTTTATGAGTCTGCATATTGAGAAATGTAAACAGCTGTCAAAATCCTTGGGAAAAATGTGTTTCCAGACTAATGAATTACCAGGGATGGGATGTCAAGAAATCAGCTGATTACAAGTTCTTATTACAAGGTCTGAGATGATACTAAAATAACACACATGTAGAAAAATTGGTCTTACGCCCGTTGTGCGTCAAATCAGACATTTACGGTATTTATTTAGAAAATGGAGAAAAATTGCAGCAAAGTAATTTTATGGCAATTTTTCCTATTTTTCAATGAAACCAACAAATAAGAAGAAGTCGTGTTAAAAACTGACATGTGAGTTTTCATGTCGGTTTGTTGTTGTTGATACGGTTGCGTAATGCGAAGGTCGTCCTCTACTAGAACACGATGTTTTAGGTTTATTTTGAGAGATTACCTGGTTTTGAAGGCATGAAAACATACAAAACATCTCAAACCTTAATTCAGTGTAAACCAAGCAGAGAAAGATTGTGACTTTATGTCAAGGATGATGAAACGGTACAACTTGACACTTGTGGAGGATCAGGGATAAACGTGTTATTATTTACAACCATTGTACAAGGGAAGGATCGTAAACAATATAAATAGCCGTCCTACACAAGAGATGAGGTTTCTTTCTGCAGTGTATCTTCTGACTGAAGATGTTTGTTTTTGTGGCATCCGATACATTATTAATAGAGAGTTTAAGTTACCCGTTTTACGCCAACGTGTACGTGTAAGACGAACTCCAAATCACCAGATTCCACCTCAGCGGTGAATGTAATGCCACTGAGTAACTCGGCATTGTTACGTTCGCCGCTGAGGTGGAATCTGGTGATTTTTTTATGTATTTGCTTAACTTAGTATTATTCGTTACCACTTCACTATTTCAGACTTACACGTACACGTAGGCGTAAAACGGGTATCTTAACCTCTATTGAGTTGGTTCCAACAACAAGGTGAATGTCTCAACCTGATGTACATTCGTCGCTGAGTGCATCTGACGCGCCATAAGGATTCAGATAATTAGTTTCCAGTTACTATCGTCCTGCCTCATGCAACATGGAAGGAGGAACCTTCTGTTTTATCTGTCCGTCGTATGAAGACTGGCACAAGGTGAGTTGTGGTAATTAGTTGTGTTGTCATTGGAATGAGATTGGACAAGACTAAGTGATCCTGCGTGTGAAAAAATAAAACTGACGATAGCCGCCAAAACAGAACAGTACCACGGGAGACAAAATGAAGTATTAGGTGACGTCACGTCTTGTGACCTATGACCCAGTATTATGACGTCATTCAATAGACCATGTAGCCTTTTTAAAATGGTTGTATCGTTTGGGACAGTTTAAAATCATATGTACACAGCATACCAAGTCAAGGCTTTGACACTGTTATTTAACTTTAGGTTATCTTGTAATCTCAATGGAAGGTCACGTTATTGATACTCTACAGTTGTGAAGACATGAGTCTGTTTAGAACTCAAAGAAGCTGGATCATCAGAGTCCATCTATAGGTTTGAGATCGTTTAAGTCAATTGGTACGGTGACTCCAGATCCATTACCTCATCCTCAAGTTAAGTGCTCCCTTGATTTGTGTTGTTAAGTGGAGCAGAGATAATAAGTCTGTTTAGGTTTGGTATTGATGCGTGGATGATTCCACGTTTCATATTGCTGATAGTACGCAGTGGATGATTCCACTAGACACGTCACAACGAGTGGCAGAGCCCTGCTGACAGTACACAGTGGATGATTCCACTAGACACATCACAACGAGTGGCAGAGCCCTGCTGATAGTACGCAGTGGATGATTCCACTAG
>JBCAUI010538616.1:0-10935 GCA_038406195.1 Haplosyllis anthogorgicola
CACAAACTTTGGGACTCCCCAACCCTGGGGCGCCCCAATTTTTACCCAATTTTTGCATAAAAATCCCCCAAAACTGCATGAAAATGAAGACATTTTGGGCCGTAGGGAGGGGGCGCTTTTGAATTTATAAACGAAATATAGGAATTAATATATCTGACACCTAACTAAAATGTTCAAACTTTGTATTAGACATTATTTAAAGTTTTGATGCACCAGTTGGTCAATAGGGAAGGTATCCAAAGAAAGAATGGAGTATGTATTTTGAATATGACAAAACTCTAGTGTATATGCATGCAAGGTTTTTCGAAATGGTTTTAAAAAATAGTTTGCTTCCACAAATTGTTAAAATTTCATCAACATGCAATCAATAACCTTAATATGGATGTAAAAAAAGATGTCCTAACGGTAGACAAAGCCGCAATGCACATGTTATTACTGACCTTCCCGTCCATACTCAACCCCCCTTTTTTTTTAAAGTTACAACACCAAAATAATGGGAATTTTTTCCCAGGAAAATGATTGAGTACACACCTCACAGGCCCAGTGTAAAGGAGTCCTTCCACATACATCAGTGACTACAACACTTGCGTTGTTTTCCACAAGTAATCTGGCCACCTCGACGTGAGCCTTCTCACAGGCTCTGTGCAGAGCTGTTCTCTGGTATCTATCCACCGCATCTATATTCACCCCACATCTGTAAACGAATCGTGGCATTGTCGTGCTTCCGCATGATAGCCGTTGGAAACGTTCCCGTAGCGGCGATGATGAGGGCCTGTGCGCCAGAAGGGCTCTCACCACCGGCACCTTCCCAGCTTCACAGGCGCGGTGCAACACCGTTTCCCCTTGAAAATTGATAGTATTGAGGTTAGCACCATTTTCTATTAACAGTGATGTGACTTGAGCTTTGTCGTAGAAATCATGTAAAATGGTCTTATGCATCTTTGCACCTTTCTTGATGAGATATTGTGCAACGTGGACATGGCCATTCCAGCAGGCGCTGGTCAAGGGAGAAAAGTGAAAGATGTTTTCAAAGTTGATTTTAGCACCACATTTGACTAGATGCTGTACAATCTGCAGGTGTCCGTGTTTAGCTGCTATTTGGAGGGCAGTAGATTGGTACTTGGTCTTTATGTGAACATTAGCGTTCTCACTAGTCAGATAGCGAACTACATCCAGGTGACCGGGAATGTTGCAAGCTAAATAAAGAGGCGTTTTCTGTTCACAGTCAATTGTATTTACGTGAGCACCGTTTTCTCGAAGGAATCGTACGCAGTCCAAGTGCCCCTTGTAACTAGCCCAGTGCATGGGCGTCCTGGCCACGCCATCTGGAATGCGAATATCTGCTCCATGTTGGATGAGATACTGCAGCACCTCCAAGTGCCCCTCTTCACAGGCCCAGTGCATTGGCGTCCTGCCATAGGTGTCGCGGGCATCAAGGTCGGTGCCGTTAGCCTCCACCAGGGAGCGCAGCTGCTGCAAGTCTCCCTCACGGCATGCTGTGTGTATGGGGCAAGTTCGCCTCTGCTGACTCGATCTACTGACTTCGGATATCCTAGATGCGGAGTCACCATCCGTTGTCACTTCCCCTGCACAAGCCATTCTGCTGCAAAATGTACACAGTTTTATGCTTTTTACATGCAGACATGCCGAGAGTAGCAGTGCGGCTTTTTTGGACATGTTCTATATTTAGAATTAATGCATGTTGTGCCGAGAATCAAATTCTACAGTGCGAAAGAGAAGAAGTTTTACTCTCGCGTAAAGCTCTGTCGTGCTCTGCGCAATTGAGAGCTTCTTCAAAATATGTCAACATACAGTAGTCTAAAAATAAATGCAGGTCAACATTAACGTGTCACTTCAGAACGTTTACATCTTAAAGCTTCTTACATAGACCTGCAAATTTAGCAACAATCATAAAATCGATAAAGAGGAAAATGCAAAATATAGCAAAGACTATACCTGTGAGTCTGCAGGTCAGCCCGGACCACAGGAGCAAAAAACAAACAAAAATAGAATGCATTTCTTTTTCTCAAGCCATGATTGCCTTGTATGTGTTACATTGTGCTACTCATCTCCCGTTCACCTTTCTGAAGCAGGCAGGATTCAATAATGCGTGGGTGTCACTGACGGCAGGGCCTGCCTCTTACTCCAATACAGCTACCTTGTTATCCATATGTGCATCCCATTTACTATATTGATCTATAAACATAATCAATCTAAAATCACAGATCTCACAAACTGACTAGATTGTCGCCTTTTACTTTTTCGCTTCTCAATCGGGATTGTTAAGAGACTTATGTCTTCGCATTGTTGTTGCAAGCATCGCAAGAACGTGTGTGCGGCGATAGTAAATTGCGGTCGCACTGCTGAAACCAGTGGCTACTGCGGCATTGTGGTTAGCCCAACCGCTCACATCCATATATGGTATTTAGTTGAAACATTTCATTCATAATCTCTTGGAAAAAGAATTCTTTTATTGGTGAAATGGCAAGTAGAGATTTATGATAATGAATGAAATCTGAGAAAATGCCTATATAAGGTAGTCGCAAGGCCTGGACTAGACTTTAAGTTAATCTTTTGAAATGTGAATGGCCTAAAACTATTATACATGTACAGACAGCTGACTTTACTCAATGAATGAATGTATTGATTTGCTACTGCTGCCCGTCCAATGCTTGAACAGCTGCACATTTCTGCAGGCTTTGCATGTGATTAAATGTCCCAGCTTCACTTTTAAGCTGTTGCATAGTCCTGCAGCTTGTTGGCGAAGAAGTATAAATTGCATATAAGGAGAATGAACTTTTCGAACGAAATAATCACTAAAACAATTTCAGACAATCAAATGTACTTTATTACAGGTTTGTAGAAGTATTACATGCTTATTACAAAGCACAATAAAAATAAGTTATTTAAAGGAAATTAAGAGTTTCTACTTCAGACAGCTATGTATTGGAATACTATGCTTTGTACATTACACTGTCACATTTGTAGCTTTGAAGTGATAAACGGAAACGTACAATACAAATATTCATTACATGTACAGCTTTACGTTGTTAAGAATAAATGCCTTTTAAATAAATGCCATTTAGAAGTGATATAAACATTGCACAGATAATTTATACTAAGGCAATAGCGGCATCGTGTTCTTGAGTATTCAGTTGCGGAACCCGCTGACGAAAATCTTTGCGCTTCAGGTGATATTAAGGGTGACAGTCCTGCTTTTTATATGATATAACTTTCGCAAATATATTTAAAATCTCTACAGAAGAACCTGTCTTGAACTACACCTGTCTTGGGCAACATTTTTCTGTTTACATAAATCCTTAATATTCATGTTTATTTTACCTGTCTTGAACGGCATTCCTACCTTTTACGGCATTCAAGTTGTCACAAAGTTGGGTGCTGCTCAAGACAGGTTCTACTGCATGTTGAACATGGTATGGTACGTTACATCAAACTGAAGACTAACTTCTGTGTACATGTAATTTACTTTTACTGCTAAAGTTCGACACATATCTTTAAACAGACAACATAACCGATACGTCAATTATATTGACCATTTACGTATCACTGACATATGAGTACAAACAAAAAACAAAAATACAGATTTCTATTTAATAGTAAAATCAACAAGCCCTTTTTTGTTAAAAGTGTAACACATGCGCGATGACTGACAAATTTTCAGGCACCAGATTACAAGGCGGAGTAATTCTTTATTGAATTAGCAAATAAATTTTGCAATAGTTGTTTTATTTGCACAACTTCAGTCTTTTAAACTTGTTCTGTACGTTCACAGTTTGTTGTGACTCAGAAATTTTATTGCGGGATAAAAGTCCCATAAGAGCACATTTCCGACGAACAGTTTTATCAGCAGTGTAGTGTTCCGATTTGATACTGAAGTTATTTATTTCGGTGTAATATCAACTCTGATATTAAAGAATCGTGCATCAATTGAAGAATTCGCTGTATCGTAAGAACGTTCATAATGCGTGTCAATCTATTCCCACCAAATGTAGGCAACGTGTAAACTTGCTTGAACTTGTAGATGTAGAAGAATTGTAGAATGCAGGAATGTTCCTTAAGTATTTCGTGAGGTATAAATTTTATTTTAACTTTAAATTCACCGCAAGACGCTGACGTTAACTTTCTGGCCCCTATCTTTTCAAGGTCATTCACTGTATTCGCGACAGGGTCATGCACACTAGCATACCGCAGTTTTTAAACCACACAGAAAAATGAGTAAATGTTTGCATGAAGGTCAGATAGTCAAATTGTAACCATTTAGATCCAGAATATTTTGTTCATTATCAGTTGACTTTTACCTTCAGTGATTTGTTTCTCAGGAAAACTCGGTCTGCCAGCAGATCATCTTCACTCAGCAGCTCGGCAAACACCAGATATTCTTTCAGCCTTTTCGGCAATTTTCTTCTTCTTGGCTCTTTTGGTTTGGGGCTTTTAGCACGGCTTTGAACTGGACAGGCACTAGTGGTGGTCGAGACTGGGATGGTCAAGTGGTCTAGCTTCTGTGTGACGTGCCTGCCAAGATGATGCCTTAGTGTGAACCTACAGAGCTCGCTAAGAGACCAGACACCTTCCAGAATACCACTGACTTGTTTCATCAAAAGATCCCACTTCTGCTCGTGTTCGAACCTTTCTGGATGGTTAATCTGGACATACATGACCTGGTTGTACACTCCGGGAATCTCGTAGCCGAACTTGTAAAACGTAAGCAGCTTCACTGGGTCAACATTGACAACATTGAGAATATTACTGAGTAAGAGATCTTCCTTACAGAGTGGAACCTGCACGAAACGACCGGGCTTGGGCAGCGGCCATATTGCCTTCTCATTCAGTAAAGTATACAGGATTTTTCTATTCACAGGCCATTTCATTTTTAGGATGTTCTTCAGCAGTGTTCGGTCACACCCTCTATTGAGGAATAGGTACCCACCAGACGTAACCAGGGAACTGACCAGCTGGAGATCAAGAGTCTTGCACGGCAGTGTGGGACTAAGTGAACACGCAAGGTGGAGGGGTGACATGGAGTACTTGTCTGTCAGCAGAGCATCAGCGCCGTTTTCAAGAAGGACTATGGCCGTTTTGGTGTGACCAGCCTCACAGGCCAGATGTAGGGGGCTACGCCAGGAGCGGTCAGTAGCGTGAACGTTAGCGTTGGATTTTACCAGCAGACGAGCCACTTCCAGATAACCCTTCCCACACGCCAGGTGAAGAGCCGTGCGCTTCTGTCTGTCAGTTATGTTGACGCTGATGTCAAATTCGGCAAAAAATCTGACGTGTCTTCTGCCTTGCCGAGTAATATATCCTCTCAACTTCTGTCCGAATGGCAAGTTTGTGAAGTTAATCTGGTCCAGAATTAATTTGACCAGCTCCAGGTTGCCCTCTTTGCTCGCATTATGTAAGATATTGTGCCCGTCTTTGTCAATGCAGTTTATGTTCGCACCGTGTTTGAAGAGCAGCGAGCTGACGTCCTGGTCCGCACAGTAACGGTGGAGTATGACGTCGGGCAGGGTGGCTCCTTTGTGCAGGAGAAATTCCACCACTTCAACGTAGTGCTTACTACAGGCGCGTAGTATGGGATATTGTTTGTCCGCATCGACCGTGTTGATCTTGGCGCCTCGTCTTACAAGCAGCTTAACCGTATTAAGATCCCCTTCCTCACAGGCGTGATTGAGAGCCGTTCCCCAGAAGACGTTTCTCTCGTCAATGTGAACTCCCTTCTTGATCAGGTACTTCGCCACTTTATAATTTCTACCGCGACAAGCAGCGTGTAGGCAGGTCTCGTGTATCTCACTGACTTGAGCTACGTTCGCTCCATGATGTATTAGTGTCTTTACGCATTGCAGACAACCGTTGTAACTGGCTTTGTGCAATGGAGTCTCTAGGAACTTATCCGTAGCATTAACGTTGGCTTTGTTTTCTATGAGACAAAGCAGCATGTCTGTGTCATGGTGCCGGTGATCGCATACTAAATGTAGTGGTGTGTTGTTATCATCATCATGGCTGTTAACCATAGACCCTTCCGTCAGTAGTTCCCTCACTTTGGGCAGGTGACCGTCACGGCAGGCCTGGTGCAGCGGGTACTTCTCTTTCTCTTCCGTCACCGACGGGAACATGAAGAATATTCCCTGAACCGAAGGGCTTCGGCTCTTCGACGGACTTGCCAGAACATTCGGTGAATGTACAGCGAACATCAGTGTTGTTTATCCTGTTGTTAAAATAAGATGTTAACTTTATGCGAATCAGTGAATACGTAATAAGACTTACATGTGAAAGTTTCCGTTTGATTCGACGCAATTTGGCGTGTGAATCTTACGATTGACCAGCCAAACACGTACTACTTAAAGAAGAGAGCTCAAGGAAAACGCTCGTCGGCAGCAACAGGTCCAGGTGCAAATCTTACTAAAGCCACTGTACGTGTTAAAGATTCGTAATTTCTGTCAGAAACAGATGGGATGCTTCCTGCATTAGCTCTGTCGCCAAATATGGCTGTTACCTAAATATCTCTTGCTTTTGAATTAGCTGCTTGATGTTACGATAATAGACGTAGAATAAATTATCTAGTGATAGACGAGCATTGATGGGAATAATGGTTGATCTGGATTCCGTGCTTTTATTATCTAATTGTTGTTTATCGTGCTATTATTTATCCAGGTACTTAATAAAGAGATTGTACGCAATTTACACGTGAAATACATTTATGAGTAGGATTAGGTAACGGGCTGAGGGAGACGAATTAAATATATTGAGATTATAATACTAATGGACAAAATGAAGCAGACAAAGAAAGAGCATTCTACCTGAAATTTAAAAAATATGTGTCATATTCCATCATTAAGATAAGCACCAAAAATTTCCGCAAGGATTTTCGCTTTCTTCAAGGTTCAAAACTAGTGATTTTTGGGGCACAAGGGTATAATTACAAAAGTCTGGGAAATGGCCATCAAGGACACTGCGTTGAATTTGAGGAATTTTCTAGATACTTATCGCAAAGCTGGTTTGCGGATAAACATACGTTATTGTTTGACATAAAGATTAGTTTCATTCGATATATTTTGTAATAACCCACCTTAAGGTAATCATGCAAGTAATAGTTTGTCCTCTCTTCTAACCTCCACTGTTATTTTCATGTAATAAGTCTCTTTTACTTTCAGGTTATGAATTCAAAACCTTTTCTTCATGGACATTAAACTTAGAGATGTGACGTTAAATGGCCGGCACATTATCTATGTTGAAGCACCATATATGGTCATGTATAATTTTTCCAGGTACAACGCAGCGTGAAATGCAAGACTTTGTTCATGATGGATTCATAGTCTTTTGCAGAAGTATCCCGTTTCAGACATCCTGTTTACCTCGCTACGTTAAAATGCGCAGTTCAAGTTTGATTTAGTGTAAAAATGTCACAGTTTCAATCGTTGTGCTTAATGTGTACATCACCTGGAATTACATGTTTTGTTGATTAAAGTCATTATTAAGCTTCCATATAAGTTGTTCGGAAAAAAGGTTTGTTGAAATATTCGATGAATTTGAAGCAAAGTTCATGTTCAAAGCTAAGGAAAGGAGAAAGTGATACCAGGAATTCTAAGAACCTCTGAATCTGCTGCTTCCTGTCCTTTGATTTGGTAATGTACACGTTTTGAAAGCTGTAAGTCTCAGAAGTGTTTTAAAGTATGACGATGATTGCGGAAATAAGTATGTAAATATTATCTGTATAACCCAGTGTTTCTCAACAGTATTTCCGATAATTTCGCCATTGTCTCCGGCAAAAGCTCATAAAAAGGTATTTTGAGCGAGGAACGCTTGGTTCCATGTTGATGATAAATTGAGTACCGGCTTTTTTGGGTGCCATACTACCTTGTCTTTGATTTTAGTTTAACCTGTCATTTGCGACCGAAATTGTTATGGTCACAGGTGGTCTTAGAGGGCAGGTTCACTTTAATGGAAAATGGATTTTCGGTTCTGTAATAGCTGGTCATAGAGAGCAGGTGATCTCAAAACAAAAATATGTCGTAAAAGGCAGGGTTAACCGCTTAATAAACGCTACCATTACCTTTTTAAGAGTGATCACGAGCTTCGTAATTTCGGTCATTATTAATATCCACTAAAGCGGCGAGACATCTGTTCTGCTACGACCGCCAGTTTTTTTTTTATTGTTCTTCTTCTTTTTGACATGAAGGGCTTAGTTTTGCTCTATTCATATTGTTCGCCGACTGAACTCAGTGGAATGGTATTTGTGTTTATAACCAGGTAAACCAAACATGAAGAAATTAATTGCATCATTGCAACTTTCATTTCCGTTCGAAGTGGCGTTATATTTATCGGCATGTCTGAAGCTGTATCGCTTCCGCATACACGGGGAAACACATGTATGACCATGGATTTTAAGTCACTGTCGTTTCTGAGGACAACGTCGGTTTCACAGTTTGATAGGATTAATTCATTTTTGATGGTCAAAGATTATTTGACAAATTTTAATTGCAATTTAACTATCAGTCATTTTATTGTAAATTCCATCTTACAGTATTTCAATCACAATTTTAGGCAGATTATTGTATTAGTTCTCAAATATTACAACAGACATTTACTTCTTTGTGTGTACACCCTGTGTGGCTTTCTTTAATGATTTGTTTGGATTGTTTTGTCTTCGGGACTTTTATTTTAAATGTAACCTCAGCAATTCAGAATTAAGGTCTGGCACTCTTGTACTTGCGCAATTTCTCTATCGTGAGGGTTAATATCGTGAAATTGACAACAATTCTGTAGCTTATTATGTTTCATATTCCATATATCAAAAACACAGAAACATAATTTTGTGTAATATATTTCGTTGTTATACTCCTATACCCAGTCGACATCGTTTTATGTTAGTTCAATAGTTTTGCGGCCCGACGACAATCTCAGTCTTGAAACACAAGGAATGTTTTTGTATTCTTCAATTAAATTGAAGTAGGGTCGTGTGAAAGCACATTATCATCAAAATTGGAACCCACGTGTTCACATAATCCAGTGGTATATTAGGCGTATGTGGAGCAAACTTCTTGTAGAGTCCGAACCAAGTGAACACTCGTTGTTGTGGTCCCTTTACATACGTGTTATGTAATATTAAAAACTAAAGATAATTCGAACGTCTGTTGTTTGACCTTTGACAAAAATGCATCTTGATATATATTCATACGATTAGGCTTTTTTTATTTAATTGTTTGGATTACATTACCCGCCGCACTTTGAAATCGGGATTTAAAAAAAACCCCAAACAACCTCATATGGCAGATGAAACACATTATGTGCAGCAAAATATGGTAGTCTTCAAGCTGTTGGACGTTTATCCATTAAAAGTCGATCAAGAAAAAATTTATTTATTTTTATGAACAGTATGGCTTTTTAGAGACCAAGTTCAATTTTTATTTATTTATTTTTTTTCCGATCACTGCACTTTGAAAATCCTGACCATGCAATGTAATCCAAATGATTAAAAAAAATAAGCCTTATGCAAGACGCAAATACTTGTTAGATCTATGGTTGTTCTGAACAAAACACTGGAATGAAGCTTGAAAACATACAGCTACCGAAGCGGGAAATCTGAGCATGAGCAAGGTTCATCCAGATTGCCTTCATCCAGTTCGGAAAACATCAGAAAGTCTTTCAGTTTATTTGGCAGTGGGAAATAAGTGTATTCATCGATTCTTATGAATCTGGTGTAGTTTTCCGGATTAGGCAACACGAGACCATCTATTTTGTGACGTATTCCAATACCAAGGTGACTACGTATTGAGAAGCGGCAAATTTCACTGAGCCGCTGGATTTTGTTGTCAGTCGCCGTGATATGCTCCAGTACCCCGGTCCACTTCTCGTCCTTGATGCCTTTACGCTTGTGAGCATCCAGTGCTTGTCCATAAATAGCTGGAATGTGATATCCTAACGTGTAGAGCATCCGCAGTCTATCCGGATCAATTACATCCAGAATGTTATTCTCAAAGACATCGGTACATCTGTAAACGCGGAAGTTACAACCCGGCTGAGGGTGTGGCAAGAGCGCATTCTCCTGAAGGATGTTGTACAACATGATCTTGTTCACCTGCGGTTCCTTCTTAAGCATGTCCAATATTAGTGAGCGATCACACACCCGTTCCAAGGACAGGAATGCTCCGGATTTTATAAGAAATGACATAAGATCCAGATGGCCATTGGAACATGCGAGATGGAGTGGAGATGCACCGTCGACATCGGTTAGGTTGACGTCTGCCCCCCTGCGAATAAGGAAGCTTGCAACCTGCAGGCTGGATAGGGCCTGCGAGGAGGGACCGACACACGCCCAGTGTAGCGGGCTCTTCTCCTGCGCATCCAGAGCCTGGATATCCGCACCGAATGCAATGAGCAAACGTACCACTTCTGGATGTGCACCTTTGCATGCCAGATGCAAGGCTGTCTTCTTGCTCTTGTTAATCGAATGGATGTCTGCGATGTGATTTGTACTTTGACCGGAAGTACAAGAACGTAATACTGATTTATTTTGAGGGTGAGTGTACTGGTCCAAAATGGTGCGTAGCACTTGTACACATCCAGCACTGGCCGCTTTGTGGAGCGCGGTCTCTTGCGTGTTGTCCATGGCATTGATGTCTGCCCCATTGCGAAGTAACAGTTGTACAACATTATTGTATCCTCTCCAAGCAGCCAGCAGCAAAGGTGAATTGCCCCAAAGATTCATCAAGTTCACCTGGTGGGTAGAATAGCATTTTTTGAATTTAGCAGGTCAAAGAGAAACTGGATGATGAATTAATGGCTAACTGTGACCTACCCTTATTTAAGTCTGTCTGTGACAGATAATATATATTGTTATTATGTGTCGACTAGCATCAATCGGTATGTGAGGCGGAGTGAATGCACAGAGCAAGCGAAAGCTTTATATTCATTCTATAA